>ML406038.1:0-191515 GCA_005239525.1 Nicotiana knightiana
ATTCTAAGACAATTAGTTTGAGGTTAATGGACTAAAACATATTCATTTAACCTAGGTTAAGAGAATTTAGTTGACTAACCTCCATTGAGTTTAATTAAACTGATGATTAAATAACTTAAACATATATAAGTAGTATGCAAGACAACTCTAGGCACTTAATCAACTAATCTTCATTCAATTGACTCAACCTTAGTTAAGAACAATTAGTTGTCACCCAAAAGAACCTTCTAGATTAGATAAATATTAGGAAATCAGATATCTTAGGGATAGAAGTGTAACTTCAAGGGATGAAATGTTCTGGAAGGTACAGCTGTCCCAAAAGGATAGGGTTGACAGCTGTACCTATACCCTTTTCAGATCATTTAGGATAAGGAATATGCTGAGCATATCCTATCCCGACTGTCCCTATATATACACACACTCTTTACCACTAGAAGGGAGATTTTTTTTCAGACCCTTCTTTGAACCTTTTGGACTGGAAAATACAAACTTTGACTAACTAAAAGACTTGAAAAAACAGAAACAAAAAGGATTTGCAGTAGGAGGGGAAACAATCTGAATTTAAGTTGTCTTATAGCTGTGGTTTTCTTTCCAAAAGGACTTGGTTTTGTTTGCTGCCTTGATTCAAACATTTGGTATTCTTGCTGGACTTTTTTTTTTCTGAAGTGTTCTTTCAAACATTCCTACCCAAGATTTCTGGGTGTATTCTTGCTGGACTGTTTGGTTTTCTTTGGGGTTGCTGTTTGTTGCTGCTGGGTTTCTCTTCCTTTTTGCTGATTTCTATCTGCCTGACCTTTATTTGGTCAGGACTTTCTGTTGTTATCTTACTCTTAAAGGTATGTAAAACTGAGTTTTTCTTTATATATGAAATATGAAGATCTGAAATCTGTTGTCTTTCCCCCATGAATCTGCATTTTTAATTTGCATAAACTTATTTCTGTATAAACTTATGTGCATATATATATATGAAGTAACACATTATGTTTGATTAGATTCTAATCTCTGAACTTTACACAAGGCTGTTTCATCTTAAAACTGTCTGTTATAGGTATGTGCAATCAATGTTTATGTGTTAAAACAACATCAAAGGATAATAAACTTAACCTCTCATGGTTAAGTTCATCCTACAAGATGCTGAAATACTGGTTTATCCCAGGTTTTAGGTATCTAGATACTATTATGAAACAACACTAGGGTAGATGAATTTGACCCTCTATAATGGTCAAATTCACCCCATATCAGGTGCTTAAACAATAGTTTAGTTGCTGAAAGTCACCCTCTTAAGGGTATAAAATAGGTGATCAAAAGGGCTTTGGAATAAGGAATCTGGACTCTTTAAATGTCCAGATTCATTCTCTAAAAATGCCTAAATTATCAAAGTCCCTGTATAGTTTGGAATTATGTTAGCATCAGCACTAGGGTAGATGAATTTGATTTGTTGATAATCAAACTCACCCCATGATAAGTGCACAAATGTTAGTATGTTGGCTGAAGTTTACCCTTCAAAAGGGGTATAAAGTATGTAGTTGAGAAGGCCATTAGAGTGAGAATCTGAACCCTTGGATGGTCAGATTCATCCTCTAAAAATGACTAGATAAGCAAAGTTCCTATAGAGCTTAGAATTATGTTAGTTTTAGCACTTGGGTAGATGGGTTTGACTTTTTAATAGTCAAATTCACCCCCTAGGTAGTGCCTAAACAGTAGCTGAGGGTGCTGAAAATTACCCTTTACGAATATAAAGTGGATAATCAAAGGCTCCTTAGAGGAAAGAATCTGAATCCTTTATTATGATCAGATTTATCCTCATAAAATGCCTGCATAACCAAGTCAAGGAATTAATATGGACTGAAGGTCCAAAGTATGAAAATGACATTCCGGAGTTGAGTTGATCCTTTTATAATCATACTCAATGAGAGAGTGCATAAATAATTCTGCCATATAGTATGCTTTAAACACACGTATTATCAGGATTAATACTGACTTCTTCATTGTCAGTTTGGTTTTGGTGGTTGCACAACACCTAAATTATATTGGGGTGTTCTACAGATTACAAAGAGAAGGCTCAAACGTAAGGCCTCAAGAGAGTTTCGAGTCAGCAAATTAGTTAGAATCTTATTTTTCTAGTTTCTTTCATTCTGGAAAGGGTATAGAGGCAGTCAAGTTATAATTCCCCTGTATTTCTTTAGCTTTTCATTGTAATGTAATTTAAGACTGGACTATACGCTTAATTTCAGTCTTATTCATGTTCCTGAAATTTCGAGGTTACATTTTTTTCTGTTTTGCAATGATATTATACAAAAAGAACGTATGTAAAATCTGTATGAACATCCCGTTTGGATTTTGGGAAAAATGGTTATTTCAAATTCAGCAGAGTTTCAACATGAATAGAATCAGTAGATTATCTTCAGTTTGTCTTGTGTCTCATAAATTTGCAAAAAATCAATGTATACATATGTGTGAACTTTAAACCTTTAGATGCGTGAGATTAGGTTGTTTAGAATTGGTAAGAATTACTGTTTCAAAATTAATAAAACCGCCTGTGGTATGATCTTTGTTAGAAATCATAAAATTCTGGAAGAAGTAGAGTGATTTNATACATATGTGTGAACTTTAAACCTTTAGATGCGTGAGATTAGGTTGTTTAGAATTGGTAAGAATTACTGTTTCAAAATTAATAAAACCGCCTGTGGCATGATCTTTGTTAGAAATCATGAAATTCTGGAAGAAGTTGAGTCATTTCATCTTGCCCATTCGTATCAGAATTAATAAGTAACATATTTAGACATCTGAATTTCATAAGAGTATATATCTGAACGAACAAGGGACGTTCTGATTCCTATATTTGCCATCGTTGTCTAAAAAACACATTCTTTTTTCAGAACTAGTAGTCCTATCACAAGGAGAGTTGACTTAGGATGGCCTAATGTGATAAAACGGGGCTAGATGAAGCCATAGCCCATAAGATGTTCTCTTAGAGCAATGAATATCGTTTTAGGATATCTTCCAGGTAGAATGAATACCTTTAGTTTGAAATTTTGATAAAAAAGCAAATATTATATCAAAGCTACCTAACCAACACTCGGGAGCGACAACTCATGTCCCCGTCTTCAACTTCAAATTATAATAAAAATCACATGTTGTAATTACGGGTGCATTTCATGTGGCGTAATTATAATGTGTCTAAAAATGACAAGTGCACACCATCGTGACTTGTTTTCAAGATAAGTCCATAAATATTAAAAGCGGCTAAAAAGTGAAAAAGGCTAAAAGCACAATAGGCAAAAAATATGTAAATAATCAGACAATTTAGGCCAAATAATAATAGTTAAGCGACCGCGCTAGAACCACGGAATTCGGGAGTGCCTAACACCTTCTCTCGGGTTAAGAAAATTCCTTACTCGGATTTCTGGTCGCAGACATTTTAAACAGAGTCAAAATCTCCTCGGTTTGGGATTTCAATAAATAAATGGTGTCCCGGAACACCGTAAAAAATCTGGGTGGCGACTCTGAAACTAATAAATAAATCCCAAATCCGCATAATGTCACTTAAATTGGAAAAAACTCCCATATCCACCCTTGTCGGAAAAAGGAGGTGTGACAGCCGACACACTAAAAAAACTAATCAACATTTCAAATATTAAAATGAAATCAAGCTATTTATCGATAAACCTACAAGAAGTAATTAGATCAAAAAATAGTGTGGAAAGAAAGCCCGACATCGGGGTGTCACTAGTCATGAGCATGTAACAATAATCTATAGGATGACAGGAGGGAGAAAAGCAGGGTTGCGATCCCCGTGCAACTACCTTACTAACTTCAACAGATCCGCGACGGATGAAAACAATACTCACTAGCACGTCCAACAACACCTGGATCTGCACACAAGGTGCAAGGAGTAATGTGAGTACGCCAACTCAGTAAGTAATAAAAGTAAATAATGACTGAGCAGTAAGAAACACATAAATCCATGTCATGAAAACACAGTAAATATAGCATGCCTTCCAAAACAGTATATAGATCAATTATCTCACTTAAAAATCAAATTTAAGTAAAAGTCATTTGAAGATATGTTTCAAACAGATCAAAAGTGTTTCAATGAATTTTAGAGTAAAAGTGTTGAAAATCATAAATGGCCCCTCGGGCAAAACATGTATCATAAACTACCCCTCAGGCATAACATCACTCAATACTAGCCCCTCGGGCAACCTCACAATCACTCATAATCAGCCCCGCTGGCAACAACATGAATCAAGAACAGCCTCTCGGCTAACATCACATCACTCACTCAGGGTACCCGCGCTCACTGGGGGTGTATAGACTCCGTAGGGGCTCCTACAACCCAAGCACTATAATAAGCCATCTCGTGGCGTAATCAATCAGGTCCTCAGCCTATCGTATATCACAAATCAGTATAACATGCTGCGACATGCAACCCGATCCCGTAATATCCTCATAACACAGGCCCTCGGCCTCATTCTGTCAAGAACCTCTCAAGACACTCGGGCTATCAATAAAATGGGGTGCTCATCCCAAAATATCATTTTATGCATCAAATAGTGTAAATGAGACTAAGTTACGAAATCAGTTTAACATAGCATGACTGAGTGCAAATTTGAAATCAAAATAGTGAGGAAATACTAGTAAAAGCTCCTAAGGGTCCAAACAATTTGGCACAAGGCCCAAATACGGCATTTAGCCCAAAACATAGTAGTACTTTCTAAAAACACAAAATATCATATAGTTTTCAGTCAAATACTCAACTTAATAGTTACTACGGGACAGACTAAGTCACAATCCCCAATGGTGCACGCCACACACTCGTCATCTTGCTTGTGCACCACGTCAAAATAGTGATAAAATATGAAATGCTAGGTTTCATACCCTCAGGACGAGATTTACAGTCATTACTTACCTCAATCCAAATGAGAATCTACTCTGCGATGCCCTTGCCGCTCGACTCGGTCTCAAATCGCCCCGAATCTATCCAAAATCAGAATCATATCGTCAATTCAAGTTAAAGGAACAAAACCCACACAAAAATTATCAAATTACATAAAGATCCCGAAATTGGCCAAACCCGACCCTCGGTCCCACGTTTGGGAATCTGATAAAAACCACAATATCTGACAACCCATTCAACCACGAGTCCATCCATACCAAAATTACTAAATTCTGATAACAATTCGGCCTCCAAATATTCAAATTTTATTTTCAAATCCCTAGGTCCAAATCCCAAATTTACACCTCAAAAACATGTAATCTAGTCGGATTATTCGATGATAATTCAATATTATGGAGTAGAAATGATCATAAGTGACTTACCTCAAGATTTCCCATGACTTCTCGCTCAAAAATAGCCCCAAGCCGCGTTCTTTTCGTCCAAAAATGTGGAAATGAGCTAAAAAAAAACACGACAGCTAAAAAAAACAAGATTCTAGTCCCTAAAAGCCCCATTCCCGTCGCTAAAATTGCCAAATCTGGTCGCTAAAGGTGAGCACCAGATTCTGTTGCATAAGCAATATTTATTTTCACTAAAAAGGCTCTAACTCCACCATACAAACTCGGAATTCGATGATTCGTGTTCCAGTGAGTCACAAATAATAATACAAACATAGCCCTTCAATCGAAGCTCAATTCGGAGCTCATTTGCTCAATGCGATACCCATTTCACTCGTTAAACAATTAACTCATGTTTCGCGTCAAAAACCCAACACAACTTGATGAAATTAGATCAAAGTTTCTAGATCAGTCCTATAATTCATTATCAAAATCTCGGAAGTCTCGAAATCAAATTTCAATCTCTAGAACTAAAAATGGACCTTTGGATCATTACATACTTATTCTCAAAACGACAAAATCTCTTCCAAAACTTATCCGAGCCTCATGGGACCCCAAACAAGTATACTAACAAGTCCCATAATATGATAAAAACTTAGTCGATGCCTCAAATTACATCAAACAATGCTAAAACCGTGAATCACACCCCAATTCAAGCTTAATGAAACTAAAAGCTTCCAACTTCTATATTTAATGCTGAAACCTATCAAATGAAGTTCGATTAACCTCAATTTTTTCACACAAGACACAAATGACACTAAGAACTTATTCCAACTTCCGGAATTCCATTCCGACACCGATATCAAAATTTTCACTGTCAATCGAGAAACACCAAATTTTCAGTTTCGCCAATTCAAGCCTAATTTTACCACGGACCTCCAAATCACATTATGGACGCGCTCCCAAGTCCAAATCGCCTAATGGAGCTAACCAAATCATAAATTCGAGATCGAATACTAAAAATTCAAAACTTGGTCAAACCTTTCAAATTTAAGGCTTCAACCTGAGAATTGTTCTTCCAAATCTATTCTGATAATCCTAAAAACCAAAACCGATGATTTACATAAGTCATAATTCATCATACGGGGCTAGTAATGCCGAGAACTGGTGAGCGAAGTGCAAATGCTCAAAACGACCGGTCGAGTCGTTATATCCTCCCCCACTTAAACATATGTTCATCCTCGAACGTGCCCAGAGTTGTTCCGAAAACCATCAAATCGCTGGGTAACCTTACCATGCACATACCAGGGGGTGATCCCACATAACCCTATCCCATATAGGTTTGGTAACTGTGATGACCCAAAAGGTCATCGTGTGTAATTTTGCAAAAAAACTGTCTTCCGAGGCCCTGAAAGCCTCACTTAATCTCACCTTGATATGTGTGCGCATCACGAGCGTGTAGCCGGGAAGATTTTATGTGAAAACTTGATGAAAAGTTGAAATTTATAATAATTAATTGATTAAAGTTGACTTTGGTCAACATTTTTGGTAAACGAACCTCGACCCGTGATTTGACGGTCTGGGATGGTCCGTACGGAAATATGGGACTTGGGCATATGCCCGGAATCGAATTCCGAAGTCCCAAGCCCGAGAAATGAATTTTTTTAAAGAAAATTGTTTTCTAGAAAATAATAAAGACTTTTGAAAATGAATTTTGATGTGAAACCTGTGTTACCAGGCCCATATTATGGTTCCGGAGCCTGAAACAGGTTTAATATGTGCTATATGAGCTATCTGTAAAATTTGGTGTAAAACGGACTTGGTTTGACGTGTTTCAGATAAAAAATGGAAAATTTGATAGTTTATGAAGTTTGAGAAAATTCTACAGATTTTGGAGTTTAATTCATTGTTTTTGATGTTATTTTGGTGGTTTCATTACTCGAATAAGTCCGTAGGATGATTCTGAGGTCGTGTGTACATTGGGTTTGAAGTTCCGAGGGCTCGGGTGAGTTTCGAGTAGGTCCTGAGAAGTCTTTAGGCTTAAAATATAGCTGTTGGAGGTCACAGAACTCAGATCTCTGATCTTACCACCAAGGATCGCGGTCCTTTTTCGTGGACCGCGCTGAGGGCTTCGCGGACCGCGCTGAGGGATTCATGGTCGCGGTCGTTTTTTCGTGGTCCGTGGTGGAGGAGCTGGGCCACTGGTCCGACTTCGGAGGCCTATATATTTTAATCTACAAGGAATTTTGAGATGATTCAAAAAATGAAATTTGTATCCCTTTGTGTGTAGTTTCCAGAAAAGTAAAGAAATCGTAATTTGGAAATCTGTAGAGAAAGTTATGGCCAAAATACTAAAGCATATCACTGCAGTCATTTTTCTTGATTTTCTTCAGTTTTTCTTGGTCTTTGCAAGCGTGGCCGCGGTCCATTTTTTACTGACCGCGGTGGAGGACCTGAGGGGGGTATAAATAGACGGGAATTTCAGTTATTTTCATTTTTCAAAGCCCTAAAAACATAAGAGGCGGTTTTCCAAACATTCTTTCTTCTCCAAAACATTAGTAAGTGATTTCTAACTAATTTTATTTACTCCTTAACTTCTTTTTACAAGATTTTACCCTAGAATCTAGGCCTAAAATCATGAAATCAAAGTAGAAATTAGGGGTTTTGGGTAGAGTTAGGGTTTTCGGAATATTGGGTAATTCAACCTCAATTTGGGGTCGGATTTCAAAACAAATTATATATTTGGACTCGAGGTAAGTGTTTGGCCTAACCTTAGCTTGAGGTAATAAGTATAGAGTCTTATTTTCTATCTGTTATTCCATGTCCAACGTATAGGTGAGGTGATGGGTACCTATATGTTGTGGTCAAGTATGCTCGTGAGTCGAACTTGATGAATTTCATAGTTTTCTTTGATATTCTCTGTGTTATGAATTATTTGTTATTCTGGAAGTGATACATTGAGGATATATCATGATGTAGATTGTTATTGGTTACTCGTTTGGTTGAGGATTATTTGTAAAAAATATACTTCTGAGTGAGATTGGTTATTGCTGAGTCCCTTGCCAGGACGGTAGAATCCTTGTTGATTATTTCTGTGCATTTGAAGTTTCTATTTGTTGAATTTTCCTGTAAAATTATTGATTTTTTTATACATGTTACGCACGAGGGGACATTCCGTGCCGAGTTATTGTGAGGCTATACACGAGGGGACATTCCGTGCCGAGTGATTGTGAGGCTATGCACAAGGGGACATTTCGTGCCGAGTGATTATTTATTTATGCACGAGGGGACATTCCGTGCCGAGTGATTGTGAGGCTATGCACGAGGCGACATTCCGTGCCGAGTGATTATTTATTTATGCACGAAGATTCCGTACCGATTGATTGTGAAGTTATGCACGAGGGGACATTCCGTGCCGAGTGATTATTTATTTATGCACGAGGGGACATTCCGTGCCGAGTGATTATTTATTTATGCACGAGGGGACATTCCGTGCCGAGTGATTGTGAGATTATGCACGAGGGGACATTCTGTGCCGAGTGCTTGTGAGGTTATGCACGGGGGGACATGCCGTTCCGTTTCCGTTTTATTTACTTTTTCAGAGCTGTTAATTCCTGCTGTTATTTATGCAGTCCAATTGTTATCTTATTCTGATGTTTCTATTAGTTATTACACTTTGCCCCCAACATGTTCTCCCCCGTTGTTGTATTTATTTAATTATTTCCTGTATACTATTGAAATGCACAGGTGTTATGTGTGGTCGTGTCCTAGCCTCGTCATTACTTCACCGAGGTTAGGCTCGGCACTTACTCAGTACATGGGGTCCGTAGTACTGATGCTACACATGTACTTCTTTATGTTGTGCAGATTATGGAGCCGAACCCAGTGGACATTAAGCGAGGGAGTATCCTTCAGTCCACGGTGACACCGAGGTAGTCTTGCAGGCGTTCGCAGGCCTTGGAGTCACCATATATTTCTTTCCTTCTGTATTATTTTTTATTTCTAGACAGCTACACTAGTTTATTTCAGACTCATGTTTTTAGTAAATCTTAGATTGTCCGTGAAATTGTGACACCAATTTTGGGGGTATGTTTAAGGAAATTTCGTAAGATTTATTATCTAAGTTGTTGAATTTCTTATCTTCCGCATTCTTATTTCTATTTGTTCTTGTATTTCATTTTTTTTTTTTGCTAAATAATAAAGGAATAAATCAGAATAACCAGTAACGTTGGCTTGTCTAGCCGGTTCAACGTTAGACGCCATCACGGCTTGAAGGTGGGATTTCGGGTCGTGACAAGTTGGTATCAGAGCTCTAGGTTTCTTAGGTCTCACAACTCACAGACAAAATTGGTAGAGTCTGAGGGATCGGTACAGAGACGTCTGTATTTATCCCCAGAGGCTGCAAAGTTAGGAATAACTCCACATTTCTTCATCTCCATCGTGCGAATTTATTCTATCATTGATGATTGAACTTTCATACTCTTGTCCTCTCACAAATCTCAACAGCAGGCGAAGTGTCTACGACCGAACAAGAGATGAAGCCCCAATGACGGCTACGATCAAGGGAAGACGCAGAAGCAGAGCACAGTCTAAAGTTCAAACACCAGCACCTATTGTACAGTCTCAAATGGATCTGGATGCGGAGGTTCTAGCTCAGCCAGTACATGTTGGACTAGTTCAGATTCCGGGATTAATAGCTACTCCATCGTGCAGGATGCACTAGTCCATTTATTGAGGTTGGACAAGTTACCAAACAAGTTCCACTCCATTTCAGTGGTATATCTTTTGAAGACCCACATGATTTTCTGGACCGTTTCCATGAAGTATTGCACACCATGGGAATAAGAGTAAAGCAACGGGGTTGATTTATATGAGCTATGAAGTTTAACATCGTGGATTATCAGGTATTGTGACCTATGACTTCGTGCCACGTGGGGGAAGTCCACTGTCAAGGAATAGATTACGAGGCCGCGTGTCATATCGGTTTTGGTTTGGAATATATAAGGCCGGAATTTTGCAAGAGATAAAGCTGGGAATTTCGGTATGTCTACCTCCTTAATAACCCTATAGTTCAGTACTAAAGGAGTTATTCAAACTACTAGAAGTCTACAAAAGTCTACTCAGCGTGGAAGTCATGGTGGCGTCAGGTCATACGACGATATCAGAATACGCCATCAGGTTCGATAAATTAACCAGTCATACTCCTACGTTGGTTCGTATAGCCAGAGGGTGAGTCCCCAGACTCATTAAAGGACTCAAAAATGATTGTAAATTTTGGACGAACTCAGGACATGTTGATACTTTATGTCGGCTGGTGGTAGAAATTTCCCTAGACTTGGGAGAGTCATATTTCATGAGAGCACTCAGACTACGTGCCCCCTTTCAGCTATAACTCAACTACATAAACACCTGGGGAAATAAGAGTCGGAATGTCGGAAGTGGAGGTTAGATTCCTAGAAGTGGAGACCCAGTATGTTGATATACTTTATATGGTATGGATGAGGTCGTTACATTAAATGATTTCATTAAAAGAACAATCTCTTATTATTATAAAGTGATGATTTTCTGAACATAATTCGGTTATGCTTACCTAATAAAATTTTCCAATATGCTCCTATTTCGGTTGAGCTTCATAACTCAAAAATCTACTTATGTGAATACTTGTATTGAGAAATTCTATGGGACTAACTGGGTTTACCATTACCTTTTGAAATTTTTCTTAACGAAAATACTTAAATTGAGGAAATGGAATGTTTCAAGTGGCACAATATGCATATTACTTGTGATTCAGAATCGAGGATGAGATCCTCGCGTGTTAAAATGATTTGGTATATTTAGGCCGGACCTCGAGCCGCGGTGGAAGTTATGTAAGGATGAGATCCTTGTGATGGAAATTCTCGTGTTCAAATTCTCCCTTGTGAATTAAATTTTTTTTCTTTTTAATATAAGTACTGGTAGGAAGTCATGCTTGTTAAAGACTTATGTATAAAACTAGGAGTAATAATAATAATAATGTTAATTAATAAATAAATAAACTAATTAACCATCTGTGTGTAATTTGCTAAATTCGTGCTATAATTATGGAGCCTTAACTTGCAAGGTAGGTGCACGCTCCAGGTGGCATTACATGAGGCACGTTATTTTGGGTAATTATGAGGTCTTCAAGCATTGTATCTCGATATCAGTATTGTGAAGGAATTGGAGGAGCAGTTACAGGATTTGTTGGGTAAAGACTTTGTTAGGACTAGTGTTTCTCCTTGGGGTGCTCCAGAGTTGTTTGTTAAGAAGAAAGATAGCTCAATGAAGATGTGAATTGACTACCGGCAGTTGAACAAGGTTACTATTAAGAATAATTGTCATTTGCCGAGTATTGACGATTTATTAGACCAACTTCAGGGTGCTACAGTGTTCTCCAAGATTGATCTGAGATCTAGGTACAATCAGTTGAGGATTAGGGCGTTCTTTCGCACTCGTTATGGGCATTATGATTTCTTGGTGATGTCATTTGGATTGACAAATGCGCCAGCCATTTTTATGGAGCTGATGAACCGAGTGTTCAGGCCTTATTTGGACTCGTTCATTATTGTTTTCATTGATGATATATTGATATACTTCTCGCAGCCGAGAGGAGCATGAGCAGCACCTTAGAGTCATCCTCCTGACTTTGAGGGATAGTCAGTTATATGCAAAATTTTCCAAGTGTGAGTTCTGGTTGAGTTCAGTGGCATTTCTAGGCCATGTGGTATCGTCAAAGGGTGTTCAGGTGGATCCCAAGAAGATTTCAGCAGTCAGAGATTGGCCTAGACCCACCTCAGCTAAAGAGATCCGGAGTTTCTTGGGCATAGCAGGTTATTATCGCCGGTTTGTGGAGGGTTTTTCATCCATTGAAGCCCCGATGACAAGGTTGACTCAGAAGAGTGCCTAGTTTAGGTGGTCAGAGGAGTGTGAGGCGAGCTTTCAGAAGCTCAAGACAACCTTGACCACGGCACCAGTGTTAGTTTTGCCCACAGGTTCAGGATCATATACCGTGTATTGTGATGCTTCACAGGTTGGGCTTGGTGCAGTGTTGATGCAGGATGGCAAGGTTATAGCCTATGCTTCTCGTCAGTTGAAGCTCCATGAGAAAATCTATCCAGTTCATGACTTGGAGTTAGCAGCTATTGTGCATGCATTGAAGATTTGGAGGCATTATTTGTATGGTGTGCCATGTGAGGTGTTTACGGATCATAAGAGCTTGCAGTATCTGTTCAAACATAAGGAGTTGAACATGAGGCAGAGGAGATGGTTAGAGTTGCTGAAGGATTATGATATTAACATTGTTTATCATCCGGGGAAGGCCAATGCGGTGGCCGATGCTTTGAGCCGGAAGTCAGCTAGTATGGGTAGTCTTGATTATTTATCAATTGGAGAGTGACCTCTTACTTTGGATGTCCAGGCGTTAGCCAACCGATTTGTGAGATTGGAGGTTTTTGAGACAGGCAGTGTTTTGTCCCATACCGTAGCCCGTTCTTCCTTATATGACCGTATTCGGACCAGGCAGTATGATGATCGCCATTTATGTGTTCTTAGAGATAGAGTCAGGCACAGAGATGCCAAGCAGGTTACGGTTGACGTTGAGGGAGTTTTGAGGAGGCAAGGACGGATTTGTGTACCTGATGTGGATTGTATTCGTGAGTTGATACTTCAGGAGGCCCATAGTTCCCAGTATTCTATTCATCCGGGCGCCGCAAAGATGTACCAGGACTTGTGGAAGCACTATTGGTTGTGGAGGATGAAGAAGGATATTGTAGCTTATGTAGCTCGGTGGTGGAACTGTCAGCAGGTTAAGTACGAGCACCAGATACCCGGTGGTTTGATGCAGCAGATTCAACTTCCCGAGTCGAAGTGGGAGCGTATCACCATGGACTTTGTAGTTGGACTCCCACGGACTCAGAGGATGGTTGATGTTGTATGGGTCGTTGTGGATAGGTTGACCAAGTCAGCGCACTTCATTCCAGTACCAGTTTCGTATTCAACAGAGAAGTTGGCAAAGATCTATATGAGAAAGATTATTAGACTACATGGTGTGCCCATATCTATTATATCAGACCGAGGTACTCAGTTTACCTCCCATTTATGGAGAGTATTTCAGCGAGAGTTGGGCACACAGATCGATTTGAGCACAACATTTCATCCTCAGACGGACGGGCAGTCTGAGCGTACTATTCAGATTTTGGAGGATATGTTGCGAGCTTGTGTTATTGACTTTGGAGGTTCATGGGACCAGTTTTGCCTTTAGCTGAGTTCGCCTGCAACAACAACTATCAGTCGAGCATTCAGATGGCTCCGTATGAGGCGTTGTATGGTGGACGGTGTCGGTCTCCAGTCGAATGGTTTGAGCTAGGAGAGGCTAGATTGTTAGATTCTGAGGTAGTTCAGGATGCCTTGGAGAAGGTGAAGATCTTTCAGGATTGACTTCGTACAGCTCAGTCCAGGAAGAAGAGTTATATGGATCGCAGAGTTCGAGATTTGGCATTTATGATAGGCGACGGGGTATTTCTTCGGGTGTCGCCCATGAAGGGCGTGATGAGATTTGGAAAGAAGGGCAAGTTGAGCCCTAGGTACATTGGTCCATTTGAGATTCTGGACAAGGTAGGGGAGGTGGCCTACATACTTGCCTTGCCACCTATTTGTTCAGTCGTGCACCCGGTGTTTCATGTATCTATGCTCCGGAGGTATATTGCAGATCCATCTCATGTTCTTGACTTCAGCGGTGTCCAGTCTGACCAGGATTTGTCTTATGAGGAGGAGCCAGTAGCCATATTATCTAGGCAGGTTCGTTAGTTAAAATCGAAGAGTTATCCTTCGGTTCGTGTTTAGTGGAGAGGTCAGCCTGTTGAGGCAGCTACTTGGGAGTCTGAGCCCGATATGCAGAGCCGTTATCCCCACCTTTTTACCGATCCAGGTAATTTTCTATGTCCGTTCGAGGACGAACGGTTGTTTTAGAGGTGGAGATTGTGATGACCCAAAAGGTCATCGTGTGTAATTTAGCAAAAAAAACTGTGTCCCGAGGCCCCGAAAGCCTCCGTTAATCTCACCTCGATATGTGTGCGCATCCTGGGCGTGTAGCCGGGAAGTTTTATGTGAACACTTGATGAAAAGTTGAAATTTATAATAATGAATTGATTAAAGTTGACTTTGGTCAACATTTTTGGTAAACGGACCGGGACCCGTGATTTGACGGTCCAGGAGGGTCCGTACGGAAATATGGGACTTGGGCGTATACTTGGAATCGAATTCCGAAGTCCCAAGTCCGGGAAATGAATTTTTTTAAAGAAAATTGTTTACTGAATATAATAAAGAGTTTTGAAAATGAATTTTGATGTGAAACCTGTGTTATCGGGCCCGTATTATGGTTCCGGAGCCTAGAATAGGTTTAATATGTGTTGTATAAGCTATCTGTAAAATTTGGTGTAAAACATACTTGGTTTGACGTGTTTCGGATCAATAATGGAAGATTTGATAGTTTATGAAGTTTGAGAAAATTCTATAGATTTTGGAGTTTAATTCATTGTTTTTTATGTTATTTTGGTGGTTTCATTACTCGAATAAGTCCGTAGGATGATTTTGAGGTCGTGTGTACATTGGGTTTGAGGTTCCGAGGGCTCAGGTGAGTTTCGGGTAGGTCCCCGGATGTCTTGAGGCTTAAAATATAGATGTTGGATGTCACATAACTCAGATCTCTGATCTTACCACCGAGGTCCGCGGTCCTTTTTCGCGGACCGCGCTTAGGGCTTCACGGCCGCGGTCGTTTTTTCGTGGTCCGCGGTGGAGGAGCTGGGCCACTGGTCTGACTTCGGAGGCCTATATCTTTTGATCTACAAGGAATTTTGAGATAATTAAAAAGTTGAAGTTGTAGCACTTCGTGTAGAGTTTCTAGAAAGGTAAAGAAATCGTAATTTAGAAATTTGTAGACAAAGTTATGGCCAAAATACTAAAGCATATCACTGCAGTCATTTTTCATGGTTTTCTTTAGCTTTTCTTGGTCTTTGCTAGCGTGGCCGCAGTTCAATTTTCGCTGACCGCGGTGGGGGACCTGAGGGGGGTACATATAGACGGGTATTTCAGTTATTTTCATTTTTAAAAGCCTTAAAAACATAAGAGGTGATTTTCCAAACATTCTTTCTTCTCCAAAACATTAGAAAGTGATTTCTAGCTCATTTTCTTTACTCCTTAACTTCTTTTTATAAGATTTCACTCTAGAATCTAGGCCTAAAATCATGAAATCAAAGTAGAAATTAGGGGTTTTGAGTAGAGTTAGGGTTTTGGGAATTTTGGGTAATTTAACCTCAATTTGGGTCGGATTTCAAAACAAATTATATATTTGGACTTGTAGGGGTATGTATGATCGGGTTTTTGTCCGAGCCTCGTGTTTGGACCAAGCGGGCCAGGGGTCGAACTTTGGTATTTTTGGAAGCACGATCGGAAATGGATAATTAGGCTATGGGATCGATTTATTGAGTCATTATTGATATACTTAAGTTAATTATGTCTAGATATTGTTTTTTCGGAGTTGAATTCAAAAGGAAAGGCGGTGTTAGAGGCTTGATTGCTATTTTTGGACTCGAGGTAAGTGTTTGGCCTAACCTTAGCTTGAGGGAATAGGTACAGAGTCTTATTTGCTATGTGTTATTCCATGTCCAACGTATAGGTGAGGTGATGTGTACCTATATGTTGTGGTCAAGTATGCCCGTGAGTCGAACTTGATGAATTTCATAGTTTTCTTTGATATTCTCTGTGTTATGAATTATTTGTTATTCTGGAAGTGATACATTGAGGATATATCATGATGTAGATTGTTATTGGTTACTCGTTCGGTTGAGGATTATTTGTAAAATATACTTCTAAGTGAGATTGGTTATTGTTGAGTCCCTTGCCGGGACGGTAGAATCCTTGTTGAATATTTCTGTGCATTTGAGGTTTCTATTTGTTGAATTTTCCTGTCAAATTGTTGATTTTTTTATACATGTTATGCACGAGGGGAAATTCCGTGCCGAGTGATTATTTATTTATGCAGGAGGGGACATTCCGTGCCGAGTGATTGTGAGGATATGTAGGAGGGGACAATCCGTGCCGAGTGATTATTTATTTATGCACGAGGGAATATTCCGTGCCGAGTGATTGTGAGTTTATGCACGAGGGGACATTCAGTGCCGAGTGATTATTTATTTATGAACGAGGGGACATTCTGTGCCAAGTGATTATTCATTTATGCACGAGGGGACATTCCGTGCCGAATGATTGTGAGATTATGCACGAGGGGACATTCTGTGCCGAGTGATTGTGAGGTTATGCACGAGGGGACATGCAGTGCCATTTCTGTTTTATTTACTTGTTCAGAGCTGTTAATTCATGCTGTTATTGATGCAATCCAATTGTTATCTTGTTCTGATGTTTCAGTTAGTTATTACACTTCGCCCCCAGCATGCTCTCCCCCGTTGTTGTATTTATTTAATTATTTTTATATACTATTGAATTTCACAGGTGTTATGTGTGTTCGTGTCCTAGACTCGTCACTACTTCGCTGAGGTAAGGCTCGGCACTTACTCAGTACATGTGGTCCGTTGTACTGATGCTACACCTGAACTTCTTTATGTTGTGCAGAATATAGAGCCGAACCCAGTGGACATTGAGCGAGGGAGTATCCTTCAGTCCACGGCGACACTGAGGTAGTCTTGTAGGCGTTCGCAGGCCTTGGCATCACCATATATTTCTTTCCTTCTGTCTTATTTTGTATTTCTAGACAGCTACACTAGTTTTTTTCAGACTCATGTTTTTAGTAAATCTTAGGCTGTCCGTGAAATTGTGACACCGGTTCTGGGGGTATGTTTAAGGAAATTTCGTAAGATTTATTATCTAAGTTGTTGAATTTCTTATCTTCCGCATTCTTATTTCTATTTGTTCTTGTATTTCATTTTTTTGGTAAATAATAAAGGAATAAATCAGAATAACCAGTAACGTTGGCTTTTCTAGCGGGTTCAACGTTAGACGCCATCACGGCCTGAAGGTGGGATTTCGGGTCGTGACAGTAACACAACATACCTGAAATTTCACAGTTCAACCTAGCCCATAACATTAGAACCAATTTTCCATTTCCGAAATTGCCTATCAGATCAGAATCTCACATCTACACACTGAATAAGTTTGAACACGTTGTATCAAAACATAACCGCAATCCAAGATGAAAATCACATGATATACCGCACAACTCAAACACTCATAGCGATAACTTCTAATCATAGCAGCTGCTCAAACAACCCAATTCCGGTAATAAACCTCTTATCAAACTAAAGCCTCATTCCAACACTTTCGTATACTGCCAGTGATGAATGGAACACACAGAAATTCATAACCATTCCTCAGATCAACCAGTCATGGAGCTCCCTCTCCTTCGGCAAAGACCATAGTAAATTTTTAAGGTGAATCCCGATATTATCCTCCCAACATGCTAAAATCGAATCTGATAGTATTCATTGTAGATCTCAATGATCTCATCTCATCAAACACGACTACTCTAGTGACATGACACATCGATACAATCTAAAGCCACAACTCGTGCGACTCGCACACCAATAAGCACTAGTCCAAATGTACTCAAATCATGGAAAAATGACTCAAATGAGAGAGTTGTACCACAAGCTCACCAGTACCACCACAACACAATGTTGAGAACCCATCACACTTCGTAGAACCAGAACATATAAATCTAACCCGAAGGATCATACCTCTACATAACTTCGCTGAAATGCACGACCCTATCCAAACACTGGTCCACATGAGACACCTCAAGGCATCATGCTCAAAATCATCAACCACGCATAATTTGATGTCTAGTACAAAAAGTAAATCACCAAAACCACAGAGAAGTAAATGACGCAATGTCATGCCAGCCTGAAAGAACATATCCAATCCGCAATCAATCATGAAACACCCAAATACTTGTTTCACTCAAATTCCGCTATAAAGCCCAAATAGAAAAGCACCATATGTGCATATAACAACCAATAACAACTCCTCGCAACACAGAAGGGTAACTCATAAATCATTCCAGAACACGAATAAGCTCAATGACAATCGAATGGCACATCCCTCAACTATAGAAATTAGGAGTCAACAAATCTAATCTGGTGCAGAACACACATCTATACTAGGCCTACCAATGAACCCTAAATCAACTCTGGTCACCCGCAACATATAGATAACTCTCCGAAAGTTCAAAATGACTGAATCATGGCACATACTAACATCTGACTACCTTTGCTCGCATATCCACGGTCCACAACCACAAAATAACCTGTTTATGAGAACTCTCAGTCTCGGAATCCATAAAACGCACAAATCACCATATCGGATCCCAACTACACCTCTCGAATATTTAACAAACCTCAAATACTGAATCATTCCACGAAAGATACTCCTATAATTCTTCTGTGCCACTAAGCAAACTTGAATATCAGCAGTCGATCCAAGAAGAGAGCGCCGCAATACCAATTAATACCCTTAACTCAAACACCTTTCCCTTTCTTAAATGTATACCCTCATCAAGCCGCACAAATTATTGCTATCATTTACCTAGTCATCTGAAATTGTCCATGCTACCTAAGAATTTATGACCTTCCTTCCAGAACTGAACTGTGACCTCACACATGCAAATCTCAACCCTACACAACATACCGCATACACCATGCCATCCTATGATAAATGCGAGAACTTCATAATCCATTCCGAGCCACAAGAAACTACGTACTCAACTAGCCAAGAACTTTCCATTTGATTCCATCTAGAAGAAAATCACTATACATCACATGCTCCTCACGCCAGTAGAAAGTATACATCTCTAATCGTGGTGGAAGCCATGAAGGACTCTCCGAATCCCAATTGCACAAAAACAAACCGTCAGGACTGAATCCTTCTAGCTCAACGAAGCTACGCAGGTCACCAAAAACCTAAGAGCGTTGCCACGAGACACCTATAGAAACTCATTACCTCATAAGCACCCAAAGAACTAATCATATCCCTTACCATGCCGATCCGACCTACTACCAAGTTGTCCTATTTATCCAAGTTCCTTCTGAATTACCTTCGAATTAATACTTCTCCTTCGCATAATACCGCAATCCTCAACCTAGACTCACCACACGAGACCAAAGCATAAAACCACATCGTCTAAGGCTCATAAGCCGCTGAATACTCTATCAAATATCCCCATAAACATCACATTCAAAATACTTACCCTGAAGAGACTTTCTACGAATCTAAAGCCATTACCTTCACCTTCCTGATACTGATATATAGAATCCATAATAATATAGAAATTCCAATAGTCTTGACACCCTCCAATGTATACCTCAGTTTCTAGCAAAATACACATCCTGAAGGTCCCCCAATTGTTACATATACATCTTGAATCAATTAGAACCATTCTCAGGAGTCATCCTCTCTGCTCAACCCTCAATTAGACTAATCAAACAGACCGAACGACCTGTGCTCCATTAGCACTCCAACACCCCCAGGAAGTAACACCTTAATGCAACCAATAAATTCCTGCTCCATGCACATTACATACTTCGTCGACAACAACTCAAGTCATTCCATGATTCTTATACACCCATAAAGCATAACACAACCCCTACCCAAAATTTCCTTTACTCGAGTCATCCTCGATCTCAACCCCTGTAAGCCACAACTGATTTTCCAGTATACCTCAAAATGAAACAGGACAAAACACACAAAAACTCACAATGCCCATACTCTATTACTGCCATAATACCATAGTGAATTTGAACTAAATCCTTCATAATCTCGTGCAACAAAAACCATCTAGAACCTCAAATCATCTGCAAATCTCGCATTCACCCTCGTAACAGTCAAGACAACTCTCATACGCGATCCAAACTCAATATGAAGCACATATAATTCACTGGTAAAGGAGGACTCGCCACAAAATAGCATAGGGATCACACGCCCTCAGGACACCCTGCAGGAGATAACCCACCTGCTTTGTCTCAAACTAATATCTCCTTATACCCTTCCACCATCATAAACATCATGTAGTCACTTAATCTTCCTGAGTCTGAACTCATATAACGACATGAAATCTACTTCATTCCCCAACTAAAAAACATGAAAATATCCTTCACATCTATAACTCGGGGCTATACATCAAATTAAGATGGAAATCAAGGACCAAATAGTTCTTTCTACGCTCAAGCAGACCCTCCTCGTCACATCAGAATCATATGAACACATATTGCAGTCACATCATACTCACCACATAGTCATACAGTCATAAAACCCCACCAATAAGGACACAAACAGACATATAAGTCCCAAATGCACGGGCTCACATAATCGAAATCTCGGCACTCTAGCCACAGACAAAACCCGGCCTCAGGTCCTCTAGACTGGCCCACATCAACACACAGATATAACATCTCCCCTCTCATTCAGGGAATCACAAGCCGTCGATGCACAGCTGATACCAAGCGCTTATGCGCGCTTACGAACACCTGGAAGGAATTTCAAGTTGAATCAATGTCGCACTATAAGAATTCAAGAATGTGGGATTTCCTAAAGGTTCTACAGCCTCTCAAGCACAAATTCAGAAGTCTTCGTACCGATCCGTGAGAATCTACTAAACACGCTCATGACTCGTGAGACCTATGTAACCTAGGGTTAGATACCAACCTGTCACGACCAAAAAACCAACCCGGTCGTGATGGAGCCTATCGTGGTACTAGAAAAGCCGACACACTAACAAAACTAATATAAATTTCCAATCTTAAAATGAAATCAAGCTATTTATTGATAAATCTACAAGAAGTAATTAGATCAAAAAATAGTGTGGAAAGAAAGCCCGACATCAGGGTGTTACTAGTCATGAGCATCTACAAAGGGCCGTCCAATAACACTATGACATATACCGACTAAGAAGCAACTAACAATAATCTATAGGATGACAGGAGGGAGAAAAGCAGGGTTGCGATCCCCGTGCAACCACCTTACTAACTCCAACAGATCCGCGACGGATGAAAACAACACTCACTAGCACGTCCAACAATACCTGGATCGGCACACAAGGTGCAAGGAGTAATGTGAGTATGCCAACTCAGTAAGTAATAAAAGTAAATAAAGACTGAGCAGTAAGAAACACATAAATCCATGCCATGATAATCACAGTAAATATAGCCTGACTTCCAAAACAGTATATAGGTCAATCATCTCGCTTAAAAATCCAATTTGAGCAAAAGTCATTTGAAGATATGTTTCCAATAGTTTCAAAAGTGTTTCAATGAAGCTTAGAGTAAAAGTGATGAAAGTCATAAATGGCCCCTCGCGCAAAACATGTATCATAAACTGCCCCTCAAGCATAACATCACTCAGCACCATCCCCTCGGGAAACCTCATAACCAGTCATAGTTAGCCCCGCGGGCAACAACATGAATCAAGAACAGCCTCTCGGGCAACATCACATCACTCACTCAGGGTAGCCGCGCTCACTGGGGGTGTACAAACTCCGGAAGGGCTCCTACAGCCCAAGTGATATAACAAGCCATCTCGTTGCGTAATCAATTAGGCCCTCCGCCTATCATATATCACAAATCAATACAACATACTGCGGCGTGCAGCCCGATCCCTTAATATCCTCACAACACAGGCCCTCGGCCTAATTCAGTCAGGAGCATCTCAAGCCACTCGGGCTATCAGTAAAATGGGGGGGGGGTGCTCGACCCAAAATATCATTTTATGCATCAAATAGTGTAAATGAGACTGAGTTTCGAAATCAGTTTAACATAGCATGACTGAGTACAGATTTGAAATCAAAACAATGAGGAAATAATAGTAAAATCCCCTAAGGGTCCAAACAACTACGCACAAGGCCCAAATACGGCATTTAGCCCAAAACGTAGTAGTACTTTCTAAAAACACAAAATATCATATAGCTTTCAGTCAAATACGCAACTTAATAGTTGCTACGGGACGGACCAAGTCACAATCCCCAACGGTGTACACCACACGCTCGTTATCTAGCATGTGCGCCACATCAAAATAGTGATAAAATATGAAATTCGACGTTTCATACCCTCAGGACGAAATTTAGAGTCATTACTTACCTCAATCAGAACGAGAATCTACTCCGCAATGCTCTTGCCGCTCGATTCGGCCTCAAATCGCCTCGAATCTATCCAAAATCATAATCATATCGTCAATTAAAGCTAATGGAGCAAAACGCACGCGAAAATTATCAAATTACATCAAAAATTGCGAAATTGGCCAAACCCGACTCTCAGGCCCACGTCTCGGAATCTGATAAAATAACAAAATCCGACAACTCATTCAACCACGAGTCAAACCATACCAAAATTACTAAATTTTGATAACAATTCGGCCTCAAAATCTTCAAATTTTATTTTCATATTCCTAGGTCCAAATAACCAATTTACACCTCAAAAACATGTAATCTAGTCGGATTATTCGATGATAATTCAATATTATGGAGTAGAAATGATCACAAGTGACTTACCTCAAGATTTCCCATGACTTCTCGCTCAAAAATAGACCCAAGCTGCATTCTTTTCGTCCAAAAATGTGGAAATGAGCTAAAAAAAACAAGACAACTCAATAAAACACGATTCTGGTCGCCAAAAGCCCCATGCCCGTCGCGAAAAGTGCCAAATCTGGTCGCTAAATGTGCGCACTAGATCCTGTTGCACCAGCAATATTTATTTTCACTAAAAAGACTCTAACTCCACCATATAAACTCGGATTCAATGATTCTTGTTCCTATGAGTCAAAATAATAATACGAACATAACCCTTCAACCGAAGCTTAATTTGGAACTCATTTGCTCAATACGATGCCCATTTCGCTCGTTAAATAATTAACTTATGTTTCGCGTCAAAAACCCAATCACGACTTGATGAAATTAGACCAAACTTTCCATATCACTCCTATAATTCATTATCAAAGTCCTGGAAGTCACGAAAACAAATTTCGATCTCTAGAACTAAAAATGGACCTTTGGATCATTACATGCTTATGCTTAAAACGCCAAAATCTTCCAAAATCTCTTCCAAAACTTATCCGAGCCTCATGGGACGCCAACCAAGTATACTAACAAGTCCCATATTATGACACAAACATAGTCAATGCCTTAAATTGCATCAAACAATGCTAAAACCGTGAATCATACCCTAATTCAAGCTTAACGAAACTAAAAGCTTCCAACTTCTATATTTGATGCCGAAACCTACCAAATAAAGTCTGATTAACCTCAAATTTTGCACAGAAGTCACAAATGACACTACGAACTTATTCCAACTTCCGGATTTCCATTTCGACCCCGATATCAAAATTTCCACTTCTGATCGGGAACTCTAAATTTTCAATTTCGCCAATTCAAGCCTAATTTTACCACGGACATCCAAATCACATTCTAGATGCTCTCCCAAGTCCAAAATCGCCTAACGGAGCTAACAAAATCATAAATCTGAGATCGAATATTAAAAATTCAAAACTTGGTCAAACATTTCAAATTTAAAGCTTCAAGCTGAGAATTGTTCTTCCAAATCTATTCTGATTATCTTGAAAACCAAAACTGACGATTTACATAAGTCATAATACATCATAGGGGGCTAGTCATTCCCGAGAACTGGCGAGCGAAGTGAAAATTCTCAAGACGACCGATCAGTTCATTATAGAAAGGTTGCCTGCGCATGCGGTATTGCTTCTACGGAAAAGGACCGCATCTGCGGAACATGGGCATCCGCTCTATGGCGGCATCTGCGAGGGGTCGACCGCTTCTGCGGTGTCGCACTTGCTGCTGGCCAACCGCAGGTGCGGTCGCACCAGAACTAGTGCACCAGTAGCTCATTTTGAGCTTAGACTCGCCTCGTGCGACGTACAAATGGAACTCAGGGTTCCCAATGCCCATTCCCAACATACCAACAAGTTCTAAATCATAAAACGGACTTGCTCGAACCTTCGGAACACCCAAAAAACATTAAAACTAAGAATCACACCCTAAAACAAATTAAATCAAACTTATGAACTTTGAGTTCTTAAATCTACTTCTAACACGCCGAAACGTACTTATACTACTCGGAATGATAACAAATTTTGCGTGCAAGTCTTAAATGACATTAAGGAACTATTCATGGTCTCTTAATTCCGTTTGGACCTTGATATATTCAAAACACATTCCAAACCTCAATTATAGAACTTTAAGAATCTTATTTCTCTATTTGACGTTCTCTCGGGTCATCCAAAACCTGTTCCGAACATACGCCCAAGTCTGAAATCATTGTATGAACCTATTGGAACCTTCAAATACCAATTACGAGGTCTTTTACTCAAAATATTGACCGAAGTAAAACTTGGCCTTTTAGGCCAACCTTAAGGAACCAAGTGTTTCAATTTCAACCCAAACTCTTCCAAATCCCGAACCAACCATCCCCAAGTCATAAACAAGTAAAAGAAAATATGGGAAGTCTTATTTAGGGGTACGGGGTTCTAGAAAGCAAAATGACCGGTCATATCGTTACATTCTCCACCTCTTAAACAAATGTTCTTCCTCGAACGGATCTAGGATCATACCTGAAGTGTTGAATAAGTGTAGATGTCTGCTCCGCATGTCCTCCTCAGACTCCCGAGTCGCCTCCTCTACTGGTTGGACCCTCTACTGGACCTTCACGGCGGAGACCCTCTTAGACCTCAACTGGCGCTCCTGCCTATCAATAATAGCCATTGGTTCCTCCTCGTAGCCCAATCTCTCGTCTTACTGAATGGTTCTGAAGTCTAACACATGAGACAAGTCGGCATGGTACCTCCAGAGTATAGATACGTGAAAAACTGGATGAAAACCCGATAAGCAACCTCCCTAACTCGCCTCCACACCTCAAACGGACCTATAAACCTTGGGCTCAACTGGCCCTTCCTCCCAAACCTCATAATGCCCTTCATCGGCTAAACTTTCAGGAGAACCTTCTTGCCGACCATGAATTATATATCACGCGCCTTCTGATCCGCATAACTCTTCTGCCTGGACTGAGCCGTGTGAAGCCTCTCTTGAATCAACCTTACATTTTCCAAGGCATCCTTTACCAAATCAATACCGTATAACTTAGCCTCGCTAGGAGCAAATCTCAATGCAGTATTGATAGCTGTTGTTGTAAGATAACTCGGCCAAGGGCAAGAACTGATCCCACTGCCCTCCAAAGTCAATCACGCATGCCAAGAGAATGTCCTCTAATGTCTGAACTATCTACTATGACTACCCGTCAGTCTGAGGATGAAATGTTGTGATGAGCTCTACAGGGGTGCCCAACTCACTCTTTAGGGCTCTCCAGAAATGCGAGGTTAACTGAGGACTTCTATCTTATATGATGGACACAGGCACACCGTGCAACTGAACTATCTGTTGAATGTAGATATGGGCCAACCTCTCTGAATTATAAGTAGTGGCTACTGGAATGAGGTGTACCGACTTGGTCAACTTATCTACATAACCCAAACCGCATCAAACTTCCGCAAGGTCCATGGCAACCCAACTACGAAGTCCATAGTGATGCACTCCCATTTCCACTCAGGTATAGGCATCTAGTGGAGTAGGCCTCCTAGCCTCTGGTGCTCATACTTAACATGTTTGGCAATTTAGACATCTAGCCACATACTCCACTATGTCCTTCTTCATCCGCCGCCACCAGTAGTGTTGTCTCAGTTCACGATACATCTTCCTAGCACCTGGATAAATAGAATACTGTGAACTGTGTGTCTCCTCTAGAATCCTCTCCATCAGGACGTCAACATTAGGAACACATAGGCGACCCTGAAGTCGCAGTACACCATCCTCGCCAATAGAAACCTCCTTGGCACCACCCTGTAGCACCGTCTCCCTAAGAGCTACCAAATGCGGATCATCTAACTCTCGAGTCTTGATCTAACCCAATAATGAAGACTGAGCGACAACACATGCAAGAACTCAGCTGGGCTCTGAAATGTCCAGCCTCACAAGTTTGTTAGCCAAGGACTGGATGTACCAAGCTAGCAGCCTCTCCTCCGTCGAAATGAATGCCATGCTACCCATACTTTCTGCCTTCCTGCTTAAGGCATCTTCAACCATATTCGCCTTGCCCAGATGATAAAGAATAGTGATGCCATAGTCCTTCAGTAACTCAACGCTGCCTCAAATTAAGATCCCTCTGCTTGAAAAAGTGCTGCAACCTGCGATGGTCTGTATAAACCTCACAAGACACTCCATACAAGTAATGCCTCCAATCTTAAGAGCATGAACAATCGCTGCCAACTCCAAATCATTCACGGGGTAATTCTTCTCATGAAACTTCAGCTAACGTGAAGCATATGCAATAAGTTGTCCCCCCGGCATCAACACACATCCCAAGCCAACTCGTGAAGCGTCGCAATAAGTTGTATACATCCCCTAACCGAAAGGCAACATTAGAACTGATGATGTGGTCAAAGCTGTCTTGAGCTTCTGGAAGCTCGCCTCACACTCGTCGGACCATCATAACGGAGCACCTTTCTGGGTCAACCTAGTCAGAGGGGCTGTAATGGATGAAAAGCCCTCCACAAACCGACGATAATAACCTGCCAATCCCAAGAAACTTTTGATCTCGGTCGTTGAAGTAGGGCGTGGCCAACTCTGAATTGCCTCAATCTTCTTGGATCAACCTTGATACCCTCTCTGAATACCACATGCCCCATGAATGGCACATAATCTAACCAAAACTCACACTTGGGGAACTTGGCATACAAATTTTTTTCCCGAAAGTTCTGAAGAATTACTCTCAAATGCTGCTCGTGCTCCCACATGCTATGTGAGTAGATCAAGATGTCATCAATAAATAAAATGACAAAACAATCAATATAAGGCCTGAACACCCTATTCATCAAATCCATGAACGACACTGGTCCATTAGGCAAGCCAAAGGACATCACCAGGACCTCATAATGACATATCTAGTACAGAAGGCAGTCTTCGGAACGTCTGAGTCCCGAATCCTCAACTGATTGTACCCCGATTTCAAGTCAATCTTAGAAATCACCCTAGCACCCTGCAACTGGTCAAACAAATAATTGATGTGCAATAAAGGGCATTTTTTCTCGATGATAACTTTGCTCAACTAGCGGTAGTCAATACATATTTTCATAGTCCCATCCTTCTTCTTAACAAATAACACTAGAGCACCCCAAGGCGATACACTCGGTTTGATAAACCCCTTAGCTAGCAACTCCTCAGGTTGTTCTTTCAATTCTTTCGGAGCCATACGGTAAGGTGGAATGGATATAGGCTGGGTGCCTGGAGCCAAGTCAATACAGAAATCAATATAGCGCTCTGGCGGCATGCCTGAGAGATCAGAAGGAAACACATCGGTGAAATCCCGGACTACTAGCACTGAATCAATCGTCGGAGATTCTGCGGTGGTGTCCCGCATATAAGTGAGATAAGCCAAAACACCCTTCTCGACCATACATCGAGCCTTCGGAAAAGAAAAAAACTGACTAGCTACACTAACTGAGGAACCTCTCCACTTCAATCTCGGTAACTCAGGCATGGCTAAAGTAACAGTCTTGGCATGTCAGTCTAGGATGATGTGATAAGGAGATAACCAGTCCATGCTCAGGATGACCTCAAAATCAGTCATATCAAGCAACACCGGATCCGCTCTGGTCTCGAACACATAAAATGTGACCACACAGGACCGATAGATCCGGTCCACAACCATAAAATCACCCACAGGAGTGGACACATAAACAAGAGTACCCAAGGACTCGCGAGGAATATCTAGGAAATGAAAAAACAAAGATGATACATATCAATAGGTAGACCCTGGATCAATTAATATTGAATAATCCCTATCGCACACGAAGATAATACATGTGATAATTACATCTGAGGCCAATGCATCTGGTCTGGCCGGAAAAGCATAGAATCTGGATGGAGCGCCGGCTGGCTGGCCTCCACCTAACTGAACCGAAGTTGGTTGCACTCCCCCTGCCTATCCTCCAACTCTGGGACGACCCCTACCAACATGTCCTCCACCTCTGGATGTTCGGACCACCGGTGCTGAAATGATAGGCTGATGACCCTGCTGCACTACCTTGCCCTAAAGTCTGGGGAAAAAACTCTTCATGTGACCCGGATCTCCACACTCATAGCAGCTTCTCGGCACCATAGTCTGCTGCCCTGAACACTGGCCCTGATGGCCGAAATAACCACCGAAGGAACCCTGAATGGCTGGGGGACGATATGAACTCTCTGGCATACACTAAAATAACCGTTGAAAAAGATCTGATGACAAGAATACCCGCCGAAGGAATCCTGAATAGCTGGTGGGAGATAAGAACTCTCTGACATCACGCTGAAATAAGGCCTCACTGGAGAACCTTGAGAAGGTGGTGGGGGAGTTGAATATGGGGGCTTGCTGGGCTAGCCCCTCCCAAACATACCTCTGCCCCTAGTCGGAGCACCTTAAAATCCCCAAAAAATCGAGCCCTCTTGTCCTGCTACCCCTGCTCTCTACTCCTCAGATGATCGCCCTCAATCGTGTGATAAATCTCTACTACCAGCTGATAAGGAGTCCACAACTCAACCTCTTGAGCCATGTTGGCCCTGATACTAGAGTGCAACCCTACTACAAACCTCCACACTCTCTCTACATCAATAGGAAGTATCATAAGTGCATGACGAGACAACTCAGAAAACCTCGCCTCGTAGTCAGTCACTGACATCTGACCCTACTCAAGCTGCTCAAACCGGTACCGCAGCTCTTCCCTCTCAGAGGATGGGATATACCTGCCCAGGAATAACTGAGTGAAATGATCTCAGCTGATGGGAGGAGAATCCGCTGGCCTCCCAAGAACATAAGACTGTCACCATCTACGGGCCTTTCCCTCTAGCTGGAAAGTAGTAAAGTCGACCCCTTGAGACTCTAGTTTCCTCATGTTGTGCAGTTTGTCCCTGCACCTAACAATGGAATCATGAGCATTATCATTACGCTCGTCCACGAAGATACGAGGGTTTTGTCTAGTCCATCTGTCTAATAACTTTTGCGGATCGCCGTCCGCAGCTGGTCTGGGCTCAGGTGCTACTGCTGCAATTGGATGGGATGTACCCGCGGGTAGTTTACCTAGAGTCTGATATACCACAGCTGCATGTCCTGGGGCCTGGGCAGTAGAGGTTTGTGCTCCCCCTCCCGCCTGAGATGTGGCCGGGTCTGCTAGAAATAAACTAACCTAGGTCATAGTGTCCATGAACCGCATCATACGACCCATGACCTCCTAAAAGCCTGGCGCTGTCATGAAATTCACCGGGGCAGGATCTGCTGCAAGCACCTCGCCCTGCTCCTCAATGATATGATCCTCTACTGGATCCGCTGGTTGTGCAACTAGGGTAGCTCTGGAACGCCCTCGTCCCCTACCTCTAATTGGTGCCCTCGTATACCATCAACTGGACAATAGAAGATGAATAAAAAGAAATTCCCTAAAACCTCATATCCTCCCGAAGATAAATACAGACGTCTACATACTAATCCACAAGACTCTATTATGTTTTCCCATTACTAATTCCATTCCAGTCCACGATGGTGCCCAACACCGAAGTTAGGCAAGTCAACACTACTTAACAAGTGAGTCCCATTTTATTTTATTTAAAACCTTTCCAACAATATCTAAGTTTGAATTACTAAGCATATAAAAATGTAAAACGACGAAGGCAGTTTAGATTGCAATGATCAAAAGGAGTCAAATTTAAATAATTATATCCCAAAAGAATCGTCCACCAATGTGTGTGTCAGGAACTAGTGTCATAACTATATGGGCATATAGTAGAATGAAATAAAGAATACATCTACTCTACTGTCTGAAATAGAATAGACATAATAAGCGAAAGAAAAGACTCCAACGCGCTGTCGAACGAAATCAGGATAAGCAGCTCACCGTGGAATCTCTGCCTCAATATCAAGAGCGTGCTCCGGACTGGTAACCAGATGCACCTGCCTCAGAACCTGCATAATTAAGTACAGAAGCGTAGCATGAGTACATAAACATTATGTACCCAGTAAGTATCCAGTCTGTTGATACCCTATTTTCCCCTATATTATTTCCAAAATGCATATATCTTTTCAAAACAATGCATGAGCATCAATTAATATTTTTCCATAATTTCTACATTTTAAAAGATTTTTTAATTAATTTATCCCAATATTTTTATTATATGGACAATTAATAATTGCATCATCATTGGTTTTATGACAATTTTATTGCTTAATTTTATCATTTATGCTTACGCTAAACTTTAATTATTATACGAATAATTGTACTTACATTTTTGGGTTATAATTGCAATAACTTTGCAGTAATAGCCCACGAGTGTATAATTACCTTGTATCACAAGAAATTGACCTCTTATATTTGTATAATATTAAGTAATTATTTCAAATCAATTTTATGCGTAAAAACCATTTGTCTTTTATTAACTATTTTTTACAAATTATTTTGTCAATTATGTGGGTATTTAATAAATAGCCTTTTATTTTCAAACCTAACCCCCTCAAACATTAGCCCAAACCCTTCTAAAAATATATCCTAAACCCCTTAGGGCCAAACTTATACACCCGACCCAATCACCCATTTAATCGTGGTCGTTGATCATTTTGATCAACTGTCCACGATTAAACCTACCATAATTAATCCCCTAACACCCTAACCCCATTCATTTCCCTCAACCCGGCCGCCCCTGAATCCCTCCTTCTTTCAATTCTCTCTCAATCACCCCCTAAAAATCTATCCGTTGTCACCTACAAAACTCCCCGTTTGTGGGGTTTCTATGGATTTTCCAGCCCTTGCCGGCCTGTTACATCTTCTGGTTGTTCGACTTCATTGATTTATGAGAGAATCTCGAAGAGATTCAACCTGGTTCTGTTCAAAACCTTTCTCACAGGCCAATCTATGGCCATTCTCGTTGTGAGTACTGTTTCTTGCCTATTTTTGTTCAAATCTATGGTTTTCGACCGATTTTCTTTTACTTCTACTATTTCTGAAAAACCCTAGTTTCACTAGTCTTTGAATCTGTTCAGATCATAAATGATTCGAGTATTATTGGGTGTTTTCTTTTAAAAAATCTTTTGTTCTAGTTAATTGCTTCTATTTTATTCACTCTTTCTGAAATTAGGGTTCGTCCCAGACTTTCTCCAAAGGTTTTCCTAACTTCTTAGTGATTAAACTAAATGTTCTTCATAATCTTTACTGATTCTCATGTATATTCTTCAACCCTAGATGTTTTTGTTTTTCATATTGATTTCTTCAATTTTGTTTCGTTATTATGTTGATTTCTGTGAACCGGTCTTATTAACTAATTTGATTCATAGATTCAAATGTTTTTCCCCGTTAAAATCAGTATTCTTTGGGGATTTTTTACTTAGCTGATTTCTATTTTGGGATTCGAATAATTCTTTTCTATAACATTTGTATTCTTTGAGATTTTTTTACTGATTCGAATGACTGTCCTGTTAAAATTAGTATTTGATGAGATTTTCACTTGTTCCCCTATTTGTGACCTTAATTGATTATACTTGCCTTAATTAATTATCAGTATGGTTTGGTATTTTACCGACTCCATATATGGTATTATTTCTGACCTTAATTGAGTCGTAGTTTTGACCGTTAACTGACTCTCCCCAATTAAAGGGGTCCTTTCCGGATTTCTCAATTGGAATTGATTCCCTAATTGGTTGATTGCTCTTAAGTGATTGAACTGTGAATCTCTTTTCCTTATTTGTTTTGCTCCCTAGTTGCTATATATACACTCCCATTCTTCTTCTTAAAGACACGGACAATAGTTCAAACACACACACACAAAAAAAAACTTTCTCTCATCTCTCTTTCTGCTACTTGTATTCATTTCTTGTTTAGCCGGCTGAAATCCAAGGCTAGACTGTCAAATCCTGCCTACTTCACCTTCTGTCTTTGCTTCCTTAACTGGTATGTTCCTTCTTCTAATACCATTCATTCTACTATGAAGTTTAAATCTATATGATTCTCTATGTCTCTATTCATGTTAATATCCATGTCTTTTCTGCATTAGACTAACCACTTATGTACCTAATGTTATATTCTTTCTTGTTTACTGTTTGATCGGTATGTTTAAATTCACCCTTTCTTGTTTATTGTTGTAATCAACATGTTTACTTTAGTTTAAGTACTCCCATCTTTCCTGTTTACTTCCTTCAACCAGCATGCTTACTTTTGTGTCTCAGACTCCTATCTAATTGACTTCAATTGGCATGACTAATTTTGTGTAGTGAGACTCCTGTCTTCAGCATGACCATTCCTACACTTAGTTTCTGTGTTTTACTGTCTATTTTTGTTAGTTAACAGGACTACTTTAGCATTAAGCCTGGCTGTTAGACCTATGATATTCCTTCCTAGACTCTAGGTTAGTAAGTTATTATGAGTATGGTTGTTGTAGAAACCCTTGCCTATTCCATGTATCTGTTACTCAGTATGCTCTCACTCTTATCTTGTTCATGTGTGTTTCTGATTCCTGTGTCCCCGACCCCTGCTCTTTTTTTTGTAATTGTTTGTACACCTAGAACTAGTTGACAAACTGAAGTTGAATCTGGGCAATGTGATGCTTTTGTGACCATTTTGTTGTTTGTTGAACCTTCTTTTCCTTCAAAAGGTTTTTCAACATGTCTTTTTTTTTACTCTTAATATGTTTTTCCCAAAATGTGTCCATTCTTAAAGTATTTTTTACTCCTAAATGTTTTACTCCTCTAAGGCTGTCCAAAAGTTATTCCAACTATGTCAAGAACTCTCACTCCTGCTATTAGATTACTTAAGTTCTGCCCCTCCAGTGTGTATACTGCCTAGAAATCCATGAGATTCTTCCGAACTCTGGCACACTGGGGCTGGACATTTCCACACTGCACATAATCACTTCCCTATTCAAAGGATTTTTGTGTGAGCATTGCCACGGATCCCTGAGGTCCTTAGGGAACTTTGACACACCAGGACATCCTATTGACTATGAGACTTTGGCATCCTGAACTGTTTTGAAGGCCTGGTATTTCTAAGTTCACTTTGGGCCTATCTCAAGCTCCCTATAGCATATCTTATATTTATTATGTAATTCATTTATTTATCGTCTGTAATAATACCTTTATAAACAGATATTGGGGAAATTAGTAAAGGGGAGGGATTCGTATATGGATTTTTGTAGGGAGACCAGGTAGAAATCATGCTTTAGGTTTATATTGTGTTTGCATGTAATATATATTCTGCCTGTAGGTCTATGTTGTGTTCACTTGAATTAGAAATCATGCTTTATGCCCATATTATGTTATTCGCATTAGTAATCATGCTTAGGTTTATATCATGTTTACCATGCTTTTAGATCACCTGGCATACTAGGTAATGTTATAGGCTCATTACTTTATTTGTTACGGAATTCCACTTCTGCATAATCATGATCACCTTGAAATCCTGTTTTTAAGTTACCATTGCAATTCTGCTTAATAAAAATGTCCATCCTTGGTGTGCATTAGAAATCCTGCTTTAGGACTATGTTTGTATCATGTCTACATCGCCTAAGTCAATAACCGTCCTGTCTATACGAATGTTTAAAAGCAAACTAAGCACCTAGACAAGCATGTTTATATGATGTATTAAAACTCAAACTGATTGTTTTCCTTTAGCCAATTTCCAGAATTCTGTTTGCATTTTAGACAACATGTTATAGGGTATCCCTGAACCACGCCTAGGCAAGCTTATACGTAATTAAGGCCTTACAAAATTGTAAAACTATATTTTTCTTATTTGTGACTGCCCAGATTCAACAGGTTCTAAAATCAGCGGCCAAATTTATTAGGTCTTTACCGCTTCGCCTTAACATAATGCTGCACATTCTCTGTTTGTCATGGTCACTTAGATATCATGTTCTAGGTCCTTTTCCGAAGCATCTTAAATCTTGATGTTTGAGACGTGCTAATTGTCTGTTTATTTGTAGAGGTAAACATTGGTCCTTAGTTGTTGTCTTACTTGACATTCATGTTTTTTTATTTGTTGTCTCTTAGATTTTCCTTTTTAAACATTTTAGGAGAGTCTATAACTGCCTAAAAATAGAGGTCATAAACACCTCCAGGACCACAAGGAAGGAACGGGTAATGCACGCTTAGAGTTCGCTTAATTAAAACAGCTTCTACAATCGCTAAGGGGAGGATAATCGGGTAGTAAAATAATATGATGACATGTGCGCTAATAACACGTGTAACCCCTCTAGTTGAGGAAGGATTACCGGGCATTGTACGGATGTGATCCTATAGGCTCATAACTTAGGACTCCCCTATCTTATTTACATATGTGTGCTCAGACTACTTGACTTTTAAACCCCTTTTATCTTACTTACATATGTGTGCTTAGACTAATTATCTGTCAAATGAATAATTTACTAAGTAAGTTTGGCCGAGACCCACCATTGTGGACCTCGAGGGGTGCCTAACACCTTCCCATCAAGGTAATTTCAAGACCTTACCTAATCTCTGGTAACGTAGAATTGTTTCATGAATTACTTGCATTAGGTGTCCTAACACACCATAAATCTGTTAGGTGGCGACTCTTCACTTTCCATACCCCTCTCCCAAAAGGAAGGGAGTTGTCCCAAATGAATGTCGAAACCCGATTCCGCGAGGAAAAAAGGGGGCGCCACACAGTCTAATCTCGAAGAAGTAGTGATGAGGGGTCGACTTGACACTTACTAGGGCCAAACAATTTATTTAAGTATAAGTCTAAGCATGAACATCAAGGATAAATGGCAAATAATCACAAGAAAAGACATGTCTTTCCACAATGACATTCATGTTTCAATTTCTATAATTCCGGTTGACAATTTATATCCCAGGGCATTTAAAAAGTCTAAAAATCACGGGAAAGTGCCAAGCAGATAGCATGCGCATATAATGACAAGGATATACGGCCCCATCCAAAATGTGCACTACCGAAGGGTTGAACGGCGTGAAGCGTAGATGCATCTGTTGACCTGCCGAGGCGAACGGCCCGCTCCCATGAGAGTATTGGAAGGAATCACTCCGCTCACGGAATATAATTGAGAAGCGGTCACACATAAACATAATATATTTTTCCTCAATTTATTTTAAAATAATAATTTATTTGAAACTTTCAAATTATTAAGATCTTGAAATAAATTCCAACCAATACAATTAGCGCATGAAATAAATAAATAGTATTCACAAAGCATGGTGTAAACCTAAACTACCCGGATGCTTACGTAGTCCCCCATAAATAGTCACCACGTATGGACCCTCGTCACCTCGTGCTTACGTAGTCCCCCATAATTTTTCATATATCATATAAGTTCACCTATGGGGAGATTTCCCTCTTACAAGGTTAGGAAGGAGACTTACCTCGGTTCGAGCCTACCTCCAACTCAAGAATGCTCTCAAATCCTCAAACCAGAGCCGCACAAAGTCTGAACTATTCAAATAGCGTAGAAAACCAATCATTATAGGCTCACAAGTTCATATTCTAGCTATTAAAGTGATTATCCAGCCCCAAAGGCAAGATTCCTAAAATTCACCCCCGGGCTCACGTGCTCGGATTCTGGAAATTCATAAGGGAAGTTGTTACCCATAACCTAAGGATCGATAATATATGATTTTTACTAGATTCCATAACTAATTTCGTGGTTAAATCCTATTTTTATCAAAACCCTAGGTTTTTCTCTAAACCCATAATTTTCACTAATCTTTATGTGTTAATCCACCCAAAAACCAAGTGGTAAACTCACATTAAGTAGGAATAACTTACCTCAAAATTCTAAGTTGAAATCCCCTCTTTGGAAGTTTCTAAATCACCCAAGGATGCAATAAATGACCTCAAATATGACTAAGTCCCGTTTTTAAAATAACCTTATTGCCTCCGGTCCTTTCGCACTTGCAGCCTGTGGACCGCACCTGTGGTCTTGCTTCTGCAGACCATCAACCTCATCTGCGAAAAGAGGGAAGGCTGGCAAGGATCGCACCCTGCGAAAGGGTGCCCGCACCTGCGAAACATGGGCATCCACTCTATGGCCGCATCTGTAAGGGGTCGACCGCTTCTGCGGTCTCGCACCTGCGGCTAGCCAACCGTAGGGGCAGTCGCACCAGAACCGGTGCACCAGCAGCTCATTTTGAGCTTGGACACGCCTCGTGCGACGATCGAATGACATTCGGGTCCCCCGAATCCAAACATACCAACAAGTTCTAAATCATAAAACGGACTTGATCGAACTTTCGAAATGCCTGAAACAACATCAAAACTAAGAATCACACCCTAAAACCAATTAAATCAAACTTATGAACTTTGAATTCTTATATCTACTTCTAACACGCCGAAACGTACTTATATTACTCGAAATGATACCAAATTTTGCGTGCAAGTCTTAAATGACATTACAGAACTATTCCCGATCTCGAAATTTTGTTTGGACCTCGATATCATCAAAACACATTCGAACCCTCAATTATAGAACTTCAACAATCTTATTTCGCTATTTGGCGCTGAAACGCTCCCGAGTCATCCAAAACCCGTTCCGAACATACGGCCAAGTCCGAAAACATCATACGAACCTATTGGAACCTTCAAATACCGATTCCGAGGTCGTTTACTCAAAATGTTGACCGAAGTCAAAATTGGCCTTCTAGGCCAACCTTAAGGAACCAAGTGTTCCATTTTCAACCCAAGCTCTTCCAAATCCCGAACCAAACATCCCCACAAATCATAAATCAATAAAAGCAAATATGGGAAGTCTTATTTAGGGGTACGGGCTTCTAGGAAGCAAAATGACTGGTCGGGTCATAACACACTCAGTCCTCTTAGTCACTCAGTATTCCCATTCATTCAGTCCTCACAGCCACTCAGTCCTCCCAATCACTCTGCGCTCGGCACACGGCACTCGCACTCAGTAGGTACATGCGCTCACTGACGTGTGTATAGACTTTGGAGGGGATCCTTCAGCCCAAACACTATAACAAGCCAATGATGGCATAAATCAGTGAAACGTGATACGGCGTGCAACCTGCTCCTACCGTGAATCAATAAAACATGCTGCAACGTGCAGCCCAGTCCCACAAACATCCTCACCATCAGGACATCAGCCTCACTCAGTCATCAATCTCTCCAGTCTCTCAGGCTCCCAATGTCATTAAATATCAGCCCATATATAATGATGTGATGTATCAATAAATGGTAACAGAGACTGAGATATGATATGCATATGAATGCGCATGACTGAGTATGTAATGCAATGAAAGAAGATAGCTCAACAGCGGAAACGACTTCGGTGGGTCCCAACATGATAAGCATGTAGACTAGACATGGATTCTTACATGGATCACAACTCAATAGCTCTAATACATAGATATTTCAAGGATATAGATAAGGTGAGGTAACTACTGAATACAACAGAAATAGCGGAGTCACAATTCACACGATGAACGCCCACACGCCCATCGCCTAGCATGTGCGTCACCTCAACACCAAATATTTAACACGTAATTTGAGGTTTCATACCCTCATCACTAAGTTTAGAAGAGTTACTTACCTCGAACAAACAAAATCCAATAGCGAGCAAGACAAATGATGCTCCAAAGATGCCATTATATTACGAGTCCAACCATACTAGTTCACCCAAATTCCACTTTGAATCGATGTTCAAAACCCAAGAATTTGCTCTATGAAACTTCAGTCAAAAACCACTAATTTTTCTTTTAGAATCATCAACCAAATGCCAAAAAAATAAAGATAGATTCATGAAATATAACATAAATCGAGTAGAGAACACTTACCCTAATTCACGGGGTGAAAATTGCTTCAAAAATCGCTTCCATCTAAGCTCATGGGGTTTCATACCCTCAGCACCAAGATAAAATGGACGAAACCCCCTGAAATGAGAGTTATTAGAATCTGCCCAGCTATAAGACTTCGCGAACGCGGACAATTCCACGTGTTCGCATAGAACAAATGCTCACCAGCTGAAATTCCTCGTTCGTCAACGCAACACCACAAACACGAACGCGATGAACAAAACTTCTAGAGCTACGCGATCACATACCACAATTCATGATCGTGAAGAACAAACACATGCCTTCCTTCCTACTATGCGAACACATCACTAGGCTCGCGAACGCACTGAAAAAATGCCTCAACCTCCGCGAATGCGACTCTGGACTCGTGAAAGTGATGAACATCCTCCCCGGCCTGACAATAACTCTACACAATCGCGATCCATACACTACGATCACAATTAAGGAAACAAGAAACCCAGAATTCTGCAGAACTAGCAATGCAAGTATGAACGAAAATGGTCTGAAATCAATCCAAAATACGCCTAAGCCTTTCGGCATCCCATTCGAACATCCCAACAAGTTCACTAACATAATAAGGACCTACTCGAGTCTTAAATTACATATAACAACAGTAAAAATCGCACCTCAATTTGAACTTGATGAAATTTGAACTTTTTGTCATGACCCAGTTTCCCTCCGTAGGATGTCGTGACAGCACGTAGTCTCTAAGACTAGGTAAGTATAACACTTATTGGATTACTAGAAGAAATCAACAATCAACGAAGAATAAGGGATAAAAATCTTATACACAATTAAAATTTCCAAAACCAGTAGTACGAGTCATAAGCTCTACTGAGTTTGCTACAAAACCTCTAAATACCACTGTTTTAAAATTGAGATTAAACAATTAGTACAATAACAGAAGGTGACTCTGAGGCCTGTGAATGCCATAGCAGGTTTACCTTGAGTCTCCATAGCAAGATCCGTACAACTAGCTAGCGATTTACAGACTTTGAATCACCTGTATCTACACAAAAATGTACAGAAGTGTAGTATGAGTACACCACAACGGTACCTAGTAAGTATCAAGACTAACCTTAGTGGAGTAGTGACGAGGGACATCCAAGACACCTACTAGACTAGATAACTTGAATGAGTATAGGTATATAACTAACATAGTATGATATCTCTACAGATCTATGAAGGCTCACGCAACGCTCAACATGTCGATGTGAGATCTCATACAGACGAAAGCGTTCATGAAGGAGACCAGCGTAAAGCACAATAAGCCCCAACTAAAAGGGAAAGGGAAGTTAGACTTCATGTCATTTTTGAAATGTTGCAGGCACAACAGGTGACTATTGCTCAACTACAAAGCCATCAATGAAACCCAAGCACAACACCACCAGAAATGGCTCCTCGAGTCAAAAAGGCACCGGAAAGATCGAGCAATAATGGGTCAACAACCGACCCCGCCATTATAAAGATGCTTGAAGACCTCGCAAAGAGGATTGAATCGAGCGAAAAGAAGATAGAAGCTAACGACAAAAAAAGTGGAGACCTACAACTCGAGAGTCGATCAGATCCCAGGCGCACCCCCGATTCTGAAAGGTGTAGATTCAAAAAAGTTCGTGTAAAAGCCATTCCCATCAAGTGCAGCTCCGATGCCTATCCCGAAGAAATTCAGAATGCCCGATCTCCCGAAGTACAACACAATCGGACCCTAATGAACACATCACTGCCTACACTCGTGTGGTGAAAGGGAACGACTTGAGAGACGAAGAAATTGAATCTGTTCTATTGAAAATATTGGAGAAACGCTATCCAAAGGGACCATGATGTGGTATCATAACCTGGCCCCGAACTCGAGAGATTCATTTTCCATGATGGCAGACTCCTTTGTGAAAGAACATGGTGATGCCATCAAGGTCACTACAAGGAAATCTGATGTTTTCAAAATCAAGCAAAGGGAGAATGATATGTTAAGGGAGTTCTTGTCCCACTTTTAATTGGAACGAATGGAATTACCACCGGTCTCCGATGATTTGGCGATACAAGCCTTCACTCAGGGCTTTAATGAGAGAATCTCGATAGCTTCGAAATAGCTAAAACATAATTTAATCGAGTACCCCGCCATAGTTTGGGCAGATGTGCACAACAGGTACCAGTCGAAGATCAGGGTTGAGGAAGACCAATTGGAAGTCCCCTCGTGCTCGGTGTATCCTTTTAGAGTCTTAGCAAAGGAATCGAGGCCTCCAGAAAGAGAGCCAAGGCCAAGAAAAGACAGGCATCAACCGTACGTAGAAAATCAGAGGAATATCCTGAGATGTAACGTACCTTGGAGTGACCAAAGGATAGACCGAGGACAGAATCCTTGGGGACTCTTGAACAAATCAGGGTTCGAAAGGCATACAGGGCCGATAGAGGCACCCTGACTATCTGAGTACAACTTCAACACCGATGTTTCAGAAATCGTATCGGCCATAAGTAAGATCAGTGATACCAGGTGGACGAACACGTGCTATCAGATCCTTCACAGAGGAAACCCAACTTGATATGTGAATATCACACCCACGGTCACAGGACCGAAGATTGCAGACATCTTCGAGAAGAGGTGGCCCGACTAATCAGCAAAGGGCACCTTCGAGAATTCCTCAGCGACCGAGCTAATAACCAATTTTAGGAAAGAGAGGCAAACAAGAAAAATGAAATAGAAGAACTAAGACACATCATCCACATGATTATTGGTGGATTCGACGTCCCTCAAGGGCCCATCTTTAAGCAAACAAAAGTATCCATCACAAGGGAAAAGCAAACTCGGAGCTAGATACCTGAAGATGCCCTTTCATTCAGCGAAGAGGGCATCAAAACCATGTCTCAACCTCATAATGACGCACTAGTAATTTCTTTTCATTTCAATAAATTTCAAATTAAACGTATGCTGGTTGATGTAGGTAGCTCGTCCAACATAATTCAGTTGAGGGAGGTACAGCAGCTCGAGTTGATCGACCAGATCATACCCGCCTCTCGAGTCGTCAGCGGATTCAACATGGCAAGTGTGACAATGAAATAGGAAATCATCCTCCCAGTCAACGTGGCCGGCACAATTCAGGATACCAAGTTTCATGTCATCGAAGGTGACATGAGGTAAAATGCATTGCTTGGAAGGCCATGGATTCACAATATGAGGGCGGTGCCTTCAACCCTTCATCAAATAATGAAGTTTCCTATGAAAGATGGAGTAAAAATAGTATACGCAGAAGATCACGTAGCGAAAGAAATGTTCATAGTGCACGATGTGGCACTGACACCTTTTACATCGAAGGAGCCAAAAAACAAGCAAACAACCAAGTAACAATCACAAACTACTTCCTCGTAGGAAAAAACAAAGGACCCTGCCGTGTCCTCGGAACAAATAACCAAAACATATCAAGGTTCAAGCGCCATCGCAGCTAAGGTACAACCCTCTCCCTTTTTCTTTCACTCTTTACGCTAACATGCGTGCATGTGTTCGATCGAAAGAAGTCGAAGCACCCCCTACCTCGAAGGCCTTAGGTACTAAAACATGCGTTGCGGTCTTTTTCCCTCACGTTGGATTTTATCCCAAAAGGGTTTTACCGACAAGGTTTTTAACGAGGCAACATTCATATGTTACCTAAGGAGAACTCACCAAGTATTCAAGGCTTCTCTTCGATCAACCTCGAATACTGAGGGACGTCCCCCCAGAAAATGAATAGTGAAATATACCAAAGATGGTCTTGATAGGAGAATGATATATCAGACCAAACGGTCGAATGAACCGTGTACACATAGAATATTCAAACTCTCGGTGGTAAAGACATATATGCTTGTACCAAGTAATCAGATAAGTACCTTCTATCAATTTCGCACATCAAAGAAGATTGCCATTTTCATAAAAGACAGCCCCAGGGCTAAAAAATTTATCAAGCACTCAGGAACTGTCCTTGACAGTCACTCCATTGAGTCATCAAACTCGAAGCTGTAATACCTCAAGGCCGGCAACTTCAAGCTCATATGTCTCAATGTCAACTTCGACTTGGGGAAAGTCCGCTAATTAAGTCATCTAACTCGAGGTTGTAAGACCTCAGGGCTGGCAACTTCAAACTCGTAAGCTCTCCATGAGGCAACATCAAAACTATAAGACCTCAAGCAAGGTCGTACCAACCTAAAGCGTAAGAGACCAAGTCGCCAGCTACATCGAAGGTCGTACTGACCTAAAGCATAAGAGCCCAAGTCGCCAGCTAGTCATATCGACCTTATGCGTAAGAGCCCAAGTTGCCAGCTACAGGTTATACCGACCCAAAGCGCCTCAGGTCATGCACAAACTTGTAAGACCTTAAAAAAAGGCATAAACCCCATATGAAAGTCAAGGCTATATATCAAACTTGTAAGACCCAAAAGGCATACCCTCAATATAGACTCCACGGCTATCTCACTCGGGGACTAAAAGGCTACGGCCAAATACAATGACAACCGTCATATGGCTCCGGCCAAATTAACGCGACTCAGCGACGTCCGACTGTTGCCATAAAATCACAGGCCTCTAATTACTTCGAAAAACTTCGAAAAGAACCGGTTAAAGGTCGTACCGACCTAAACCGTAAGAGCCCAAGTCGTCGGCTACATCAAAGGTCGTACTGACCTAAAGAATAAGAGCCCAAGTCTCCAGCTAGTCGTACCAACCTTACGCATAAGAGCCCAAGTGGCCAGCTACAGGTCACACCGACCCAAAGCACCTCAAGGCCGATTTGAAAACCTGAGGGTCGTTGAGCTCGAGTCGAAACTCGACTCGGAGACTAAGCTCGATACGGTTAACTAAAGCTCCTCAGGGCCAACAAAGAGTACGAGCCAAATTCGTCCGCTACATTAAAGGTCGTATCGACCTTACGTGTAAGAGCCCAAGTCACCAGCTATAGGTCATACCGACCCAAAATGCCTCAGGGTCGATTTGAAAACCTGAGGGCAGTTAAGCTCGAGTCGAAACCCGACTCGGAGACTAAGCTCGATACGGTTAACTAAAAGTGCCTCAGAGCCAAATGTGTAAGAGCCCAAGTCGCCAGCTACACCGAAGGTCGTACCGACCAAAAGCGTGAGAGCCCGAGTCACCAGCTTATAAAGCCTCAAGGCCAATTTATGACCCTAAGGGTTTCATCTCAAAATCCAATTCATCGGGCTAACTATCAGCAAGCAAATCAAACCAAAGAATCTTTCATATATATATGTGCATTACAAATACATATTTACAACACTCCCAAAGGAGTCTTATGCAAACAACAAAGTAGAAAATGTAGTCTACTCTCGGGACCAGCTCCCTCAAGGTCCCCTCAGACCAGCTACCACTTCGGCCTTCAAATATCAGCATCAGCTCGAGAAGCATGGAAAAACTTAGCGTCGATCTCATCTGCCTCAGCCTGCTTTATCTCTTCGGAGAGGTCAAAGCCCCTAAAATGTATCTATTCAACGGTCTCCCTTCGAGACTTGCATAGGGCATACTCATTGCCTATCCTCTCTCCGTTGAAAGCTCCTCTCAGCTCAACCCGAGCATCAGCAACATCTTTCAAAGAACAACCACCTTCTTATCTGCCTTCGCTCTAACTTCTTCAACTCGAGCGTCCACGACCTCGGACTTGATATTTAGAAGATCAATCTCGAGCTTGGCAATCCTGTTCGACTGAATAGAGCAATCTTCTCGGGAATTATGAAGTTGTATCTCAAAGGCAGCAGCCTTGGCCAAAGCATTCCTTTTGGCCGCAACATGTACACTTATCTGCGCCTTCAACACTTGGACCTCAGAACTAACTTGCCCGACTTCGCCCCAAAAGTGCTACAACGCTTCTTTCTTTCCCTATAGCTGAAGCACCAAAGCATTAGTTCCCAAAAGCTATAAAGGAAGCACGTACCCTTTCAGAGTAAAGGTTACCTGACGCTCGAAATTGCTTTTGCAATTCCAACTCCGATGCATCTCCACCGAAGATGTATCAAATCTTTTGTCTTCTTATTGCAAAGAAGCTTGAGAGAGTTTTCCTTACCCAAAGCTTCCGTAACCGGGTCCAAAATGGAGTAGCTCGAACTTGAGTTTGTCAAAAACCTAGAAAAGAGAAACTTCAGTTCAAAGAATGAAGATTCATATCTAAAAAGCAAGCAAGGCCGATCAAAGCTCACCTCGGAACAGAGCTGCTAGGCCTCCTTAAAAGTTGAACATGCATCTACTGGCCTGGCCCCACCGGCCCCAGTTGAAGCGCTCTCAATAGCGGAATGCCCACTCGAAACCTCACTTGGTTCGGGCGGCCCCTGGTCCCGAGCATCCCTCAAAGTACCTTCAAGGGCAGAAGCAGACGATGGTGGAGGACTCTTGCTCCTTCTCTCTCGGGGAACCTCTTCTTCGAAATTAGAGGTCCCAGGCATAGCAGAATCGGCAACCTCGGAAGGGCCCCCGACTCGAGCCGTAGACAAAGAATCATCCTCACAAGGGGAGCTGACTTCCGTAGAATAACCGATGTATATAAAGCTCTCCTCAGCAATTATGTCTCCGAGAAGGCCCCGCCTCATTGAGATTATCCTCACCTATAAAGGATATTTCTCCTCAAAGGGGCACGGTCTCATTTCGTAAAACCCATCAACACCTGCAGTGACAGAGTTAGTACACATAAAAGGAAACATTCATCAAAAGGGATACCACACGGATCATAATGTGGTTCTTTGCTTCCCATCTGCCCTTCGAGAGATCACGCCACTTGCGTTCATCATATGTTGAGGAAGCTGCCAGCCTCCGAGTGCAGTCCACAAGATCGGGGACCTCACCTGGCACCCACGTGACCATTGGAAAAGAGAGAAAAAACTCTTATAAATAGGATATATTTGCAGAAGACACTAAGTACGACATGGCACTTACGTTTGAAGTTCCATTTTTTGGGAAATGGCAAGAACTCTACCGGAATGATATCGATGGTCCTCAATCGGACAAACTGACTCATCCATCCTCCGTTTCGATCCTCATCATTGCTGACAATGAAAGGCCTGGTGGACTGGCATCGTAATGCAATCAGGCCTCGACAATGCTGGGGCCGATATAATCTAATGAGGTGGGTGAGGGTAAATTCAAGCTCAGCCTTTTCAGTAAAATACCTCATCATCAACACTATCCGCCAAAAGGACGGATGAATCTGTGCCAGGGTGACTTGGTACCTTTTGCAGAATTCGAGCACAAGTCGGTCGAAGGGGCCTAGTGTAAACGGGTATGTATACATGGTCAAGAATCCCTCTACATAAGTCATGACGTTCTCTTCTTGATAGGGTATCTGCATCATCACATTTTCCTCCCATTCACAGTCTCTCCTCACGGCCTCGAGGTGGTTTTCTTCTATCGATCGGACAAACCTCGAAGCATGCTCTCAATGGCCCGGGGCATCAAATGTTTTCTCTAAAGCAAAGTCTTTCCTCAGAGAGAAGAAGTACGAGGTCATCTCACCATACACCGGCGGTGTATCACCGGCCAGGATAGGAGCAGAGGAAGAATTTCCCTCTTCTTGGTGAATAGATTCGGGCAAGTCAACCATAACTACTCAAGAAAAGATAAATAGGAAGGAATGAAATTAGTTTTCGAAAAAATGGGAAAGGGATGAGAAAGTTGAAAGGAAAGCTAAGTTTTTGCAAAGATGCAAGAGTTAGAATGAAGAAGAAGCAAGAATATATATAGAGTAGAAGATGGCTAACCAACCACTTTGAAGTCCATTCGATTTCTGACAGTTGTCATAACATTTTGGGGAAGTGTACGTGTGGGGCCACCTCGGTCACTTCACGGTCACGTCATATAAATGATACCGTCATAGGGAATTCGAAGGATCGAAGCTCGCATGCCGGCCTAGCCTCGAGAAGGTTTCCCATCTCGAGGGGATCTACTATTGCAAGTTCGAGTTTTGAGAAAGCTAAGGATCAAAGCATAAAAGTCAAAAGTTGCATGAACGTTATGGGAAAAAGTTTGTGATATGCGACAAAAGATATTCTATTTTCAAAAAATATATTTACAGAGGTGATCTTTACAAAAACTTGCTCTGAAGGGTCCCATATACAGAAAAAGGAAAAAACAAAAGAGAAAATCTACTTTTCGCCTTCACTGTTGTCCAAGCCGCTTTCGGAGCCCTCATCCAATGTGCTCGGCATTGCAAATTCCTCCTCCAGGGCCCTGGCCTCTTCGATCTCGACAAAGAGATCGACCCCCTTGGTGCTCACTTCCTCAAGGGCTTGCCTCCTGGCTTGTGCATGGGCATGAGCAACTGCCTTAGCCAATTTCTGCTCAGCCTTCTCGTATATCTCCCTAGCCCGATCATTCGCAGCGGCAGCATCCCTCTTGTATGAGGAGACATACTCATTGCCCTTATACTTGGCTGCAGACAGTGCATCAACCTCCTCCTGAGCACCTCGGAGAAGATCTTAAACCGAGGATAGCTCCCCCCCAAGCACCTCCCTCTCTGAAGTCGCGGCGTCACTCAAACGAGCCAACTCTAGGATTTCAGCGTCCTTGGCCGCAACTTCCTCTTTAAGCCGCACCACCAGGGTGTCTTTCTACATAATATGAAAAGTAGAAAGTAAGCCAATCAACACCAAGCATTGCAACTAAAGATAAGAATGTGGGTACCGATGTACCTACTTGGAGAAGTCAGCCCTATTCCGAAGTGCTCTTTTCGAGCTTGCCCGGAGGTTGGTCACTTACTCCTCTTTTCGAGCGCATAAAGTCTCCAGCTCGACCGACTCCAACATGAGCTTCTCAAGCTCCTCTACACGATGAGTAAACTCATATTGCATCTTGGAGAAGGCTTGGTCATACAGCTTCTTGATCTACATCACAGGGAAGGGAAATCAGAAAAAAGCATAGAAAAACAGAGAATGGCATATTGTTTCTCAAATTTCACTTGCTTTGGAAGCCTCTCGGCTTCCTCGAGAGAAACTGGGGCATTAACAACGGTATCCTCATCGACCCCCTCAAAGTAGTCTTTAAATACATCATCCTCTCCACGAGAGGTCTCTAGACCGTGTCACGACCCAAAATCTACTAAGGTCGTGATGGCGTCGGACACCACCGTTAGGCAAGCCAATCATTAATTAGTTGAAATGATTTCCTGTTTTAACACCTTTTTTTTAATCGTTACCTTTCACTTACAAGTTATAATAGCGAATAAAAATTTATCAAATGCGACAGGTAAAACATTCCATTTGTTAAATTAAATCCCCAAATACATCCCAGAACCCGGTGCCACAAGTGCATGAGCAAATTCTACGAATTTTACAATTTCTACAAAGCTTGTCCGAATTACAATTGGACAAGGAAATTAAATTAAAATAATACAATATGAGGGAGACTCTGTCATCTGCGGATCGCCTCCGAATAATGCATCTCGCCTAACTCTGCAAACCATCCACATCGCTATGAAGGCACATGTGCAATAAAAAGGCACAGCAAGTGTAGCATGAGTACAAAAACAACGTGTACTCAGTAAGTTGCCTGCCTAACCTTAGAGAGGTAGTGACGAGAGGTCGACTTGACACTCACTAAGGTCCAACAATATAATTTAACAGGGTATGATGAAAACAGTAGGCATGTAAAGGTAGTAAAGCAGCAAATATATAAGGCACTGAAATCCAAGTAAATATTGGAAGTAAATAAACAATTACTACTTCATCTTCCCCAAAATATCTGGCAAATCAATATCCATAAATTCAGTAACAATTTATCATGCGCATACGAGATAAGGACAACCGGCCTGAGCCATAAAAATAATCATGTTTGTGCACTGCCGAGGGTCGAACATCCCGAACTAAAAGTACATCTTTGTCATAAAATAATCATATATATGCACTGCCGAGGTTCGAACGGCCCGAACCATAAGTGCATCTTTCAATCTGCCGTGGTGTACGGCCCGCTCCCATAAGAGTGGGGGAAGTAACACTCCGCTCGCAGAATGTAAATTCTAAAACGGTCACATGCAGTCATGCACAATCAACAGTCCACCCCGACTACGTCGGGAAAACAAATACTCAAGTAAATGACAAATTTCTCTTTTAAAAATCACAAAATTGTATTTAAATCCTTTCTCGAAATTCATTGCCAAGTTTTATAATATTGAATAATATAACCTTATCTGGAATACAGCTATCCACGGAGGAGTCAATTCTCTTTTAAATGATTAAGAAGGTACACTCTAGCCTTCATAAGAAATAGGTTACAAATTCAATAGCATTATTAGTCTAATATCATTGGCAGGATCACATGTACAACACGTAAGGCATGCTAGTGGGTCCTAAACTACCCGGACATAAGCATAATAGTAGCTACGCACGGACCCTCGTCACTTCGTGCATACATTGCCCCAAAAATTAATAGCATGTATTTATTTAGTTCACCTAGAGGGACAATTCCCCCTCACAAAGTTAGAAAGCAGACTTACCTCGCTCTGAAATGCCCTAACCGGCTTCCAAGCCCTTCCGACGACTCCAATGGATTCACAACGCCCCAAAACTATCCAAATAATGACAACCCAATGAAAATATGCTATAATATTTGCAACAAATTCAAATTATATAATTTCCCAACTCCGCTCAGTGAATTGACAAAAATGCCCTCGGGCCCACGTGCCCGGATTTCGAAATTTCTCGCATATATTCTACCCATAGCTTTACTAGTTCAAATATACAATTTACTATAAATTCCATACTCAAATTCGTGGTAGAAATCCAAAATACCATATCTAGGTTTTTCCTCCAAAATCCCAATTTTTCTACTAATTTCCATGTGTAATCCATGCATATAACTTGTATTTAACTTAAAAACATGAAGAAATTACTTACCTTGAACTTGATGATGAAATTCCCCTCTTGAAGCACTCCTAAAATCGCTTAAGCCATGAGAAAAATGAGAAAATGAACCAAGATCCTTGTTTTAAAACATTCTGCCCAGGCCGGTTTTCGCACCAGCGATCCAGTCCTCACATTTGCGCTTCCGCAGGTGCGCCCAAAAGCCCGCACCTTCGTCTTCCTTCTCCTCCAGACGAATCTGCACCTGTGACCCATTGCCCGCATTTGCGCCTTCGCAGGTGCGGGAATTCCATCGCACCTACGATCCCAGCCAAGCCAGCTCACTATCGCACCTGAGGCGCCAAAGCCGCACTTGCGGCCAAATCTTCGCAGGTGCGATCACACCAGACACCAGCAGCTCCAACTCCACTTCCAACATCAAATTTTATCCTTTAACCACCCGGAATCCACTCGAGGCCCCCGGGACCCCGTCCAATTATGCCAACCTGTTCCAAAACATAGTTCGAACTTGCTCGAGGCCTCAAATAACATCAAACAATGCCGAAACGACGAATCGCACCCTAATTCAATCTTTATGAACTTACAAATTTCCAACTTCTACATTCGATGTCGAAACCCGTCAAATCACCTCCGATTGACCCTAAATTTTGCACACAAGTCTATTTCGACATTATGGGCCTGCTCCAACTTCCGGAATCGCATTCTGACCCCGATATCAAAATTTTGACTTCCCGTTGGATTTCTCAAAAACCTTCAAAATTCTATCTTTAGCCAAATGACTTCAAAATGACCTACAGACATCCGAATTCATTTCTGATCGCGCTCCCAACTCCAGAATCACCATACGAAGCTATTCTCAGGCTTGGAATCCCAACGAACATCAATAACTCTGAAATGCTTCCCAACCCAAATTTATGAAATCCTTCTAAAATACTAACTTCCACAATATACGCAGAAATGCTCCCGGATTATCCAAAACCCGATTCGGACATACGCCTAAGTCCAAAATCATCATACGAACCCGCAGGAACCTTCAAATCCTGATTGGGAGGTTGTTTACTCAGAATTCCAATCTTAGTTGATTTCTCTAACTTAAGGCTTCTGAAATTAGAATTTTCTTACCGAATTGACTCCGAACTTCTCGAAATTCAACTCCGACCACGCCTACAGGTCATAATACCTGAAATGGAGCTGCTCATGATTTCAAACCGCTGAACGACATGCTAGAGCTCAAAAATACCGATCGGGTCGTGACATATCGGGAGCATCCCAACTTGAGCATCCCGTATCTCCCCTGGAGAGAATGACGGGCCCGAATGAAGTCCACCAGCAATATCAGCCTCCATTGAGGCTTCTTCCAGACCTCGAAAAGCTCCAGTAGCAAGCCCTCCAAGCTCCTCAACACGGACTTTGCCATATCTGATGAGCGTATCGGGGACTGCGCCCAAACCCTCCTCAAGGCTCTCCTCTACGAACGGCGTGTCCGCATCAGCCGCCTCTCACTCAGCGGGCGACCGCCCAACATCTCCCGAAGCCCAGCGTTTTGTTTTGCCCTTTTTACCAAAGGTTATGTATCATCGCTCTCCTCCTCGGGCTGTGGGCTCTCAGCGGCCATCGAAGACAAGACCGTGGCATCGGTCCTAGGCTTTCAAGCCTTTGGCATTTTTTATTTTGGAGACTCCGCCGAGGCCTCTTTATTCCTTTTCTTATCCTTGGTGGTCTTCGGGGCCTCTTCCTCACCAGGTGGGGGCAACTCATCAACACGCCTTCACTAAGGCCTGCACAAACATGTTATGTCAAAAAACATCACCATCAAAAGTTCTTATGAAGAATGTAAAAACAACAGCAACAAGAGCGTACCATGGTTCTTAGCTTGCCATTGTGTTTTGGCCAGCTCACACCATACGCGTTTGTTTTATGGGAAAGGGGAGTCTAAACGTTTGATCCACCCCGTAAGGTCTTGAACCGCGTCGGGAAACCAAACAGTGGCTGTATAATTAGAAGAAACAGTCGAAAGGGAAAGAGACAGCAAAGCATGCTCAATTTAGGGTACCAAAGTTCTGATTCTGACGAATCAGCTCATCCATCCCCAATCTCTATCCTCGTCGATGCAGGTGAGGAACGCCTTGGTGGATTAGCGGTGCAGTTTAATAAGGCCACACGGAAAAGTCGAGGGCTGTACAGCCTGATCAAATGGTCGAGGGTGAAAGTCATTCCCTCGACCATGTTGGTAATATGTCGAAACATATATACAATCCTCCAAAAAGAAGGATAGATTTGACCGAGTGTCACTCGGTATTGATGACAAAAATCAAGAATCACCGGGTCGATCGATGGAGAAGAAGAATCAACAGGGCTTAAGGTGAAGGGGTATGTATATACACTGAGAAAGCCATCCTCGAACCGCCTCCCCCCGGTGGAAGTCAAATTTTACCCTTTTTATATCTGATATTACACTTATGTATCGGGACATGGGCTCGCATCGGCCCGGTGTAGAAGGAGTTTTTTCTATTGTGAAGTCAGAAATGGTATCGGAAGGGCGAGGGATGAATTTCTCAATGGTGGGAGGAATTTTCAACTTGCCCTTAGACGGGCGTGATGTAGAAGCAGCTTCCTCCTTTTGTGGAACCATTTTGGAAGTTTTGCCATGATAGTATGAGTTTTGAAGTGAGAAGACGATAAAACATGCACAGGCAGAAGATAAGAAAGGGAAGCACTTAGTTGAGATTTGAAGGTTTGGAGAAGATGAAGAAGATGCAAAACTATGAAAAGGAAAGTGATTATAATATTTATAGAGTCCCTTTGAGAATTCTTGGAGCAGAAGAGTCGAACCTATGACGGTTCATGGGCTTCTCGAGAATTGTGTTGACAGCGACCTATGCGCAGCTTTTCATGTCACGTCATTTAATGCTATGAAGGGACTAACGTCATAATAGGAGTGTCGAAGAGGCAAAAGGTCAAGACCATTCCTTATCTCTTCATTTTAAGAAACACGGGGGCTATCTGTATACGGCCCGATTTTACGGTCATTTCGACGGTTAGAATGCTCGAAGGTTCAAGTTTTGGCATCGAAAGGGCTTATCGAAGGCCCATGACCTCGAGGCAGTACATACTGAAGGCCCTCGACATCAAGGCAGTAAAAATCAATGGTCAAAATGGAAAGGTAGGAAATTTCCAAGGGGCACATGGTTTAAGCTGACGAAATACACAAAATAGTACAAGCCCGTACCGTGGCATTAAATAGATGTACCAGCTATATCTCTTTTCATTAATTGCACATGTACTATGTTGGGATTACCCTCATATATAACGGGGGCCCTTGTCACTTTGTAACACACATGATATTCAATACAAAAATAAGAACATCCTCTGCTCCATAGCTAAAACATGCTGTACAATTGCTTCATTGATTTATTGCTCCTCATTTATTGTGTTCTTGAATTATTCTTCATTTATTGCTTATTATTTATCATAAATAGGCCATTGTTAAGGCATTCAATATTGTTATATTGTTGTCGACAGCCCCCAATCAGGCTCCTAGAGCTCGACCTCGAGGCCATTTCGACCACCCTCTAGACCGGTCCCTCTGTTACATGGTTTGCGTAATCTCGTTTATTTTTGCTCTTATTTTTTTTCACTTCATACTCAGCATCTACTGCCTAAACGACTACTATAAAAATAGATCACATATTTTTAGAACCACATAATCAAATATAATTGTAATTACCATTTTTAAGGTAAACAAGACTCAAAGGAGCATTGACCTTTAGTAGGACTTCCTCCTTAGCCCTTAACTCATTAACACTTTTGTTTATTTAGGGGGTTTATGTTTAATTACATCGAATGATTTTCAATGTGAATTATTTGTCGTGTATAACTACCACATTAATATAATTTCTTGTAGTATTTGAGTTCTGGTAATTTCTTGTTCCAGTCGTTTGTCTATACAAATTTCATACATGTTTGAATATGCTGAAAATATGGAATATACATCTAATGACCTTGTTTATTTTTTGGGCATGTACATATTTGCGCCTGGTGAGTTCCTAAGGAACTCAGGTCCAAACCAGGCTTGTTGCAATTTCCGGAGGGTCCAGTCAGCTATAGCCGTATCTTTCAATTGATGGGCCTACCTTCTTGAGGCCCAACCACCAGAACCCGGTCTTCTTTCCCTCATTTCCTTCATCACTATTTATCGCTTCCATAATCTAGTTTACTGCTTCATTACTTTCACCTACTGCCCTTGTCATTTATCATATATTTTATTATGTATTTAACATTCACATATTAGATCACGTACTTTAGCTTCATGCTTTAATATCACATGAAATATAGGCAATCTTTAAATAATATCGGAATTAAAGGGAATTAATTAGTAATTTAATCTTCACTTTGCTAATTATAATTTATTCATATCATTACCATGATCTCGCTCACGTGATTTTCCTAAAGATTTTTAATGGCCGAAATATAATCAAAATAGCGCCCCCATTTTCAGAAAGGAAGATTAGAAAAGAATAGTTGATTTTACTAATAAGAGGTAAACCAACTTTGTTATAAAACACTGAAGAACTATCGCCAAAAATATGGATTTTTAAAGGACTGTATCTCTTTATTTTAGAAATCAAGGTATATTTTGGTTCACTTTCTTAAAAACATTTTTAAGAGTTATATAAACATCCATTCCTTAAATCAATTGCTTCCATAACTTAATATCATTTTGCAAGCCTTATAAAATATGGACTACTTTCAGAATTATTTTAACCTATTTCTAGACTCTTTTATAAATTCACACTCCCTCTTAAAGTCTTCCATCTCTTTATATATCCTCCCTTAGATATATATAGTAAGCCATGATTATAATGGTAATTAAGCATAGCATAAGTAATTGATCCCTTAAAATTAGTCTAAGTCATGTGGAGCTACCTCAAGTAGATTTTAAGAGGTGCCTACCATATTTCCCTTAAAAGAACAAGAACCCTTACCCCTAATCTCACCACTAAGCAGATAATTAAAAATGTAACATAATAATCAAATAGGTAACTTAGTTACCTTTAAATATTAGGTGGAGACTCTCTTTCATCAACAACAGAGGAACCACAAGCTGAATCCTATCTTGACTAGTGCAAAATAGGGTGCAACACTCACGCGGTGATATAAGGAAAGATTTTATTGAAATTGTTAAATGTGAATACGAGGCAGTACCTTGGCTCTGAGTTTCATTGTACATTCCATGTTGTAACAATTTGTTGATTTGAACGGTCATTGTTCTTCATTCAATCATTCATCCGCATTACAATTGTGTTTGGTTATTTGTTGTTATCTTGGTCTTAGAACGATTGTGGTTTCTTGTGTGAGTCATGCATTCTACGTGATTTGTTGTGTTGCTTTAACATGCCAATTTGTGCCTTCGTTATAACTTGGTGAATTGATTGTCGATGCGAATTTAATTGTGGGGAGTCATTATTTCATATTCTGTTGAGTTATTAATAACATAATGGTTTAAATAAAAGAATTATAAATATGTTTTATTCTATGTGCCTCTTAAGATAGAACTCGTTATCTCACTCGGTGCCTTATTATTCTAAATGATTATCGCAGTTTCACTATAATTGATTCTCGAATTATACTCATCACTATGTTAGATGTTTACCTTACCTAAAATTGTTATCATATTTTTCCTTAACAAATTCTATATTTAATTCGTTAATTTAACATATACTTTATTTTGTTTAAAAATGATACTTTTACTTAATTTATTGATTTCTAAAATAAACCCATCTTATACTCTGTTTTGTACAAATTGTACATTATTTTACTTTACTTGATTTCTAAAATAAACTAATTATAATATTTGACACCTTTATTCAATATTGTTATTATGTTTTATGGTGGATAAATATATCTTTCGTTCATCTAAATTAATATTTATCACGATTGCAAAGTACACGGTAACATGTGGGCTTTGTCGTGCAAAGGTAATTGTTATTGTGGGCACGAGGTGTCATATGTATAAGATTTGGAACTTGTGGTCCATGACTTATGGTTTATGAGGTGTGGTGCCTCGGGGTAATTCTTGTTGTAAGTCCATGCGTTGGAAGCGATTTGATAATTTGAGTTGTCATCCGTTTTTCTTTATTTGAGTTCACTTACATCTCATCGGTATTCTGATTATGTTGTTTCTTTATTACTCGTTTACTACTTGCTGCCATTTATGTTTCTATTACTTTATTGTTGATTGTAAATCAATAATTTTTTCGCCATTGGTATTATATTGATGTTCTTTCTATTGTTAGCTTATGTATATCTTGAACAGGTTTCTATGCCTAGTAGGTGCCTTGACCTGGCCTCGTCACTACCCTATGGAGGTTAGACTTGATACTTATCGGGTACTGTTGTTGTGTACTAATGCTATGCTTCTGCACATTTTTGTGCAGATCCAGGTTTTCTGATTGTGTTGTTGAGAGTTGCATATGCGCGGGAGGAGACTTCAAGCTATACCTGTTTGACGTTCGCAGACCTCAGAGTCACCATCTTACTTCATTTTGCTACTATTAAATTGTAATTCAATACAACATTGTGTTTAGAAATTCTAGTGTGTTTTAGTAGTGCTTCTGACTTTGTACAACCGGTTTTGGGAGATGCTTAACTATTGGCCTCTTGCAACTATGTATGTCCTTCAATGGTTTATGATAAATGATTAAATAGTTCAATTCTGTTATTAAATCAGTATGTGTTAGGCTTACCTAGTCTTAGAGACGAGGTGTCATCATGACATCCTAAGGTGGGAAATTGGGGTCGTGACAAATCATTTCTTGAAAACCTCCCAAACACAAAGATTTGCAATGAGCTAGTGTTTATTACCTATTTTATTAAATTGATTTCTTTTAGATGACACACGTGAATAGACTGATTACATTTACCGTTTTTGAGAGGGGATCTTATGTTTATGATAATTCTGATTATTATTATACAAGCATGCTTTCTAACTTGTCAAACGGTTGTGGTTAAGTGTTATTATTTATTGATCTAGCGACTCACTCCCTACTGTTTTTTTTACAGAGACACCAGTTGACGCATGCGAGGATTTCATTAATTAGAACGCACATGTTTATAGTTCTTTGTGAGCCTTGAACTTTTTCGCTTGAGCCGAGATTTTATTAATTGTTATAGACTTTTCTTTGAACTCTTAGAGTCGCTCCATAGTCATTCTTTTAGTGTCATGAGTATTCTTTCGTTATTATAGACTGAGTATTGTATTTCCTTATCGAATTTGGAAAAATATTAGTTTTTTCTAGTTATTAGTGGGTTGATTATTAATGGTGAAGACTTGTTTTGGTTAATTGATAAGTTATTAGTTGGTTGGTTTGATATTAGGATGGTTGGTTGTTGATTTTGAAACAAGAATTTTTTTTTGATAGTCCAAAAATAGGGGAAACTCTATCCGTTTTTATATAAAATATCTATGAAGTATACTTAGGGGCACTTGCTCCTAAGTACCGGTCATGATCCTAAATTGGATCGTGATAAAAGTTGACTTAAAAATATTATAAATTACAGTAATATTCATTGTTTGACAAATACAGTAATAATTTGTTGTAATTTGTAAAATCGCATTGACAATTTGAAAGTACCAAGCTTATATTTCGAAACTTAAATTTTTGTATATTAATGGTGTATAATTTTTTTTATATTATAATATTAAGTTGACCTACAAGTAACAATAATTGATAACCTTTACTACCAAGAGCTTGTTTGGGCGAACAACCAATATTTAATGTCATCAAAAGTGTTTTTCTTCTAATAAATACTTTTAAAATGAAAGTCTTTTTAAATATCAAATTACGAAAAGTATATATACATATTTTCTTTAACAATTAATATTATTCAAAATGAAAAGGTTAAATTATTTATTATTAGAGACCTTACTTAAGTATTTTATTTTATTTAATTAAAATATTTCATCGTCAATTTGAAATTTAGTGAGATTTATGGAAAGATAGAGTAGAGAAACAATGGAGAAACCCATGGTGGTTAATGAGACATGGGATAATCCTCTAATGGTTAAATTCTCTTTTGAAATCAATAAATCATTGGTTTGTGTCACGATCCGAAATCCCAATTTCAGAGTCGTGATAGCACCTAACATTTTACTTACTAGGCAAGCCAACGATAACTAATTACTTAACCAATTTTTAAATTTTAATTCAAAAAATTAATACTAAGTAATTGCAATAGTCTGAAATAGATACGTTAAATACCCCGTAAGTTTACACATATCCCAGAAAACTGAAGTCACGAATACATGAGCATCTAGAGTACTACAAATAAAGTTTGAACAAAATACAACAGTTTGAAACAAGACAAATAGTAAATACAGTCAGGAAGGGGACTCCAGGGACTGCGAAATCCTGCAGCTCTACCTCAAGTCTTTTGATAATAGTCGATCCAGGAAAGATGTCCTCTATATTCCGTTGGGACCAACACCGGTATATGTGTCACGACCCCAATTTCCCACTTTAGGACGTCGTGATGGTACCTAGTCTCTAAGACTAGGTAAGCCTAACACATGCTGATTTAATAACATAATTGAACTATTTAATAATTAATCATAAACCATTAAATGACATACATAACCGCAAGCGGCCAATAGTTATACAATTCCCAAAATAGGTAGTACGGAGTCATAAGTACTACTGAAATGCACTAGAGTTGATAAATACAATATTGTTTTGAATTACAACTTAACAGTAGCATAATGAACTAAGATAGTGACTCCGAGGCATGCGAACGTCAAGTATGTATACCTTGAAGTTTTCTGCCGCGTAGACACAACTCTCAACAACACTATCAGAATACCTAGATCTGCACAAAATGTGCATAACCATAGCATGAGTACACTATAACGGTACACAACAGATATCAAGCCTAACCTCAGTGGAGTAGTGAAAAGGTTAGGTCAAGACACCTACTAGACGTAGAAACCTGTTCAAGATATACATAGGCTAACAATGGAAAGAACATCAATATAAGACCAACGATAGAACTATTATTGATTTGCAACCAACAATAAAGTAATAGAAAAAAAAATGGCAGCAAGTAGTAAACGAGTAATTAAAACACAACATAATCAGAACACCGATGAGATATAAATTAACTCAAATAAGGAAAAACAAATGACAACTCAAATACTCAAATCGCTCCAAATGCATGGACTTTCAACAAGAATTACCTCGATGTCACCAAGAATTCCCACCCTCGAGACCGTGATGGTTCCTAACATTTCACTTGCTAGACAATCTAACATTAGAATAATTTTTATCCATTTAACATTTCAGATTAAGTAATAATCAAGAAGCTGAAATAACTTAAATAAATCTGAAATAGAGTATGAAAACCATATTAACTGCAAGATGAAGATACTACCCCAGAACTAGTGTCACAAGTGCACGAGCAACTAGAATAATACAAATAGTGGTCCGAATGAAAGTAAAACTGTTTGAAAAGAAATAAACAACTAGGATAAGGTAGAAGGGGACTTCAGGGCTGCGACGAACGCCAAGCAGTTGCATATCAAGCCTCCATCCTTGAGAAATCTGTTGACCGTCACTGGGACTGACTCCAAAATATACACAAGAAGTGCAGAGTGTAGTATTAGTACAAACGACCCCATGTACTATGAAAGTGTCGAGCCTAATGTCGACGAAGTAGTGACGAGGCTAAGGCGGGTCACTTATAATACCCTGTACGCAGTATAATAATAATAATAATAATAATAATAGAAAAGAAACGCAGAAAACTAAGGAAGTTAACTTATGAAAATAAATTCAATCTTTGAAATTAGAAAAGCCAACAACACCAGTACTTAGAATCTCGTATGAAAGCATCGAAAGCTAACATAGTACAATAATGACTACACGAACAACTCATGTGCTAATAGGACAACACTCACACAGAAGGAAAGTAGACGGGAGCATATGTAAATGGTCAATAACATCAGGATTCATCTTCTTAGACCAATATGGGTGGTTTATTTATGTGTATGCTTGTGAAAGTGTTCTATCAAAATTCAAGTCAACAAGTAAGAGTAGAGACGATGAAAGGCACATAAGAAACAATCACCACAAACTATACAGTGTAATAAAGATAGCAATGATATTTATACAACAAACAATACAACAAGATTGGCTACAAAAAATTAAGCAAACAGTGCAACACAGAGAAAGACAATCAATAGTATGTTAAGGAAAACAACAATCAAAGACAAGTACAAAAGAATTGGAAAATGTCAACAAGAACCACTACCGAGGTACCGCCTCGTAGTCTCAAATCACAAAATGAATCACAATATTTTCTGATATCACCGAGAGCATTTTCCTTTATTTTTGAAAATCATTTTTCCCAAAATAGTATCCCGCATTTTAGCCCACCTTATCACACCTCATGGCTTCTAGTACATCCTCTACTAGCCACGCGAAACAAGCCCACCTTATCTCAACGTAGTTTTTTCAACACTCAGACCTTATACCACCTCATGTGCATCAATAATAACAACAGCACGTCAGAAACCTAGTACAAACACCATAACAATAGCACAGTAGAAACCTTGAGCAAACACCCGAACAATCCTCTCAACAATAACATGTGTTCCAAAACAAAACAACTCAATAAAATGACTTTCACAATATGTGCCCATATGCCACCACATTTCCTCATAACAGTTTCAATATCACAACCATGCATAGCCCTAGGCTCAACAACACTGAATACAATAGCAAAAACAACCACAATAACACGAGAATATGATAAGTAAATCAACTCAGGAACTCAAGAACACAAAGAAATGGTGGAATGAGCTCACAAAGAAACACACAGCAAGGAATAATAGTCTCAACAAGAATATCTCAACAACGAAGAGATAATGTGTGGCAATGATTCCACAAAAGTACAATTCGACGATAAGAGAGATAACATGAATCAATGATTCCAATAAGGATAAGTCCACAATGAAAAGGGATAACAAAACTTTGTTTAAGGTTGAGAAATTATGGAAGAGATACGACAAATTCAATTAACGATAAGCAGTTACAGAAAAGATAATAATAACTTCAAATAAGGCTAGACAATTACGGAATAGAGAATAATAACTTCAATTAAGGATAAGAAATTATGGAAAGGATCGAACATGATGCAATTAATTCCAGATAAGACACGTAAGGATTAATTTAGTAAATGGAGGATTTAACATTATAAAACAACTTCATATCTAATGAACATAGGAATCTAAGAGCCCTAAACGGTCAAATTTCAATAATTTAAGCCCTAGTACATGCTTGTCACCTCGCGTACATGGTCTTCACATGACACAGTTAGCACAAATGACTCAAATCCTAAGGGGTAGTTCCCCGACATAAAGTTAGGCAAGATACTTACTACAAACAAGCTAGAATGATACTCTAAAATGAACTTCTCGAGTGAAACAACCTCCAGATGGCTCAAATCTAGCCAACATAACTTCAAATCATAAGTAAAACTCATAAGAAACAATTCTGGATAATAAAGCTTCAATCTTTAACAAAAACTAAAGAGTCAACCCCCGAGCCTGCATGTCAGAACCCGATAAAATTTACAACATCCGAACACTCATTCTGATACGAGTTTAACCATACCAAAATTATTAATTTCTGACATCAATTCGTCCCTCAAATCATCATTTTATATTTTTTAAAAATTTTCTCAAAATCCTCATTTTTCCGAACTCAAACCACTAATTATATGATAAGAATAAAGATGGAATCATGACATACAATAAATTCCGGGTGAAGAACACTTAACCTAATGATTTTCTTAAAAAACCGAAGAAAAATCGCTCAAATTCAAGGTCTACAACTCAAGATATGATAAAAATGGTGAAACCCTCGATTTGGGAAATTTTCCTGCTGCCCAGGCAACATGCATCGTGATCACAGAAATTTGTATGCAATCCCAAAGAAGGAATCATCATCTGCCAAGAGAAACACTACACGATCACAAACAAAGGAATTAGGTCGCAAAGGTGAAATATCACTACCCAAAGTAAAGCACTACGTGATCGCAGAAAGAAGAGTGCGAACGCGGTTCACCATAGTCTCAACGTACGCGATCGCGGTCCTATCCATGCAAACGTGAAGAAGAAAATGTGGAAAGTCAACAAATACACTACGCGATCGCGGGTAATACTATGCGATTAGAAAGAAGGTTATCAGACATTAGTTATCAGCAACTCCAAACAAGGGGAATTTGACCAATAACCCATCTGAAATGCACCCAGATCCCCCGAGACCCCGTCGAAACATACCAACAAGTTCCATAACATAACATGGACCTACTCAAGTCATCAAACCACATGAAATTACGCCAAAACTATGAATCGAACTGATGAATTTAAAAATCTTCCAACTTCCAAAACTCGTGCCTAAACATATCAAATCAACCTGGAATGATGTCAAATTTTGAATGCATAATCCAAATAACATACTAGAGCTAACCCAACTCTTGGAATCAGAATTCGAGCCCGATATCAACAAAGTCAACTCCTGGTCAAACCTCTCAACTTCAACTTTCCAATTTTTGCCGAAATGCTTCAATTTACTCTACGGACCTCCAAATCCGAATCTGCACGCATGCCTATTTCCAAAGTTACCATACAAAGCTATTGGAGTCATCAAAATGTCATATTGGAGTTGTCTACACAAAAGTCAAAACTCTGGTCAACTCTAACCGCCTAAGCTTCTAAAACAAGAATCATTCTTCCAAATTGATCCTGAATCATCTGAAAACCGAACTCGACCACACACACAAGTCATAACATATAATACGAAGATTCTTGATACCTTAAGCTTCCGAGCGGGACATAAATTCTCAAAATGACTAGCTGGGTCGTTACACCCTCCCCCTCTTAAATAAATATTTGTCCTCGAACGTGCCAAGAATCATTCTACAGTCATCAAATCATTGGGTGAACTACCATACATACACCTGCGGGTGATCCCAAGTCACCCCAATCCACATAGGTCTGGCGAAACCATCTCATTCCTTCCACCCACACTGATAACCTTAGAACCAAATTTCTCACCATTCAATAATTTCCAAAAGACCTGATTCCTACAACAACACACGGTATCAGCCTCAACTAGCTCCAACAACTCTTGCCAACACCCATGAAGTACAACCACAGGGTAACATATCACACATATGCCTATAACCACATAACTAATCACAATAGATGTCCATAATCAAACCCAACAACAGAAATTAACCTCATATCTGCTAAAACCCTGTTCCAAACCTTCACAACACTAACAACGATGCAAAAAACATGAAGACCTCATAACTATTCACCCAAATCAACAAGTCACATCTAACACCACCTGGGCACACACCTCGTAAGCTAAAAGTCAATAAGCACAACACGAATACGACTAAATATGCATGGAGAAACACATACAAGAACTATCAAACAAGCTCAACAAGCACCACTCCCTATCTCTACCATACTATGAATAAATTTAACAAGGGAGAATCAAAACGCATGAACTACTCACATAGATCTCATCCTTATTTACCGTGGCACACAGCCCAGTTCAACATATCAAACCATATGAAAAAGGGAGGATTCCAACCTTATCTATGAAACACAAGTAGTATACACATCATACCAACTAAAACCTTCCACTAATTCAATTTCAGCTAACAAAGTCACAACACATATAGAACTCCCACACCGATAGAGCATCTAAACCACAAATCGTAACCAACAATATGGAAATCACATCAAACTACCAAATGAGTAACAAAAGGTCACCTCTAATCTCATAGTTCTCAGTAGTGAACAAAATGATAGACATAGGCTAGAAATATAGAATCTCCCAACATGGGTAAACACATAAGCGGAGTACAAAATCACGAAGCTCACCCATATGTGAAGTAAAATAGGAGGACTCACTCCGATAAGAAGAACCGAAATATAAATACGAATGATGTTGCTCCCCTTTAACAAATCGAAACCATACCTTACAACTTCATCTGGTGCAGCGACCTCAGCCCTACCGTGGAAAGAACATCAGCCTCCCCCTCTTGGGGACCCTTTACTCGCCTGATTTGCACCCCAAGCTGGAAGTGTAGGGATATCAGCAACTGGAGCAGATCTCATAGCCTGAAAACCCTACTGCGACACATTTTCCAGGAGTCTGTGACAATCTCTCACCATGTGGCTGGTATTTCTACACTTAAAGCAACCTCTTTGCTGATGTGGCTGTAGATGTTGTCCAGTACGGGTACCCTAAGACCCAGGGGTACCTATAACACCGTGCGAAGCCTAAAGTTCAAACTGAACTGGCTAACCTGCAAAACCTTAATCATGTTGTACCCTGCCTCTAAAATCAGGACAAGTACATCCTCTCAGTCTATGAGGCCTCCTAGCCTCTCTTCCCTCACTCACGTGGTCCCGCATGCCCTCTAATCGGCGAGCGATCTCTACTACTTGTTGAAATGGAACATCCGACTCCAACTCCCAAGTCATGTTGAACTAGATATCATGATTGAGCCCCTCAATGAACCTACTGACTCGCTCTCTAATTGCAAAAACCAAAGCATGTGCATGTCTGGACAAATCATTGAATCTAACGCCATACTCTGACACCGACATAGTGCCCTAGCGTAGCTAGTCAAACTTCGTGTGGCACGCTTCTTGAAGGATATAGGGAACAAACTCTCAAAAGAATACCTTTGACAACTGAGTCAATGAAAGTGAAGTTGCATCAGCCAGACTACCCAACTAATACGATCTCCACCACTGATATGCTGCTCCCTTAAGCTGGACCATAGTAAAACCAACCCCACTCATCTGCACAATACCCATAGTTAGTAGAATATGGTAGCACTCCCCTAGGAACCCATGTGTATCCCCTGAAACCAAAACACTAAAAGTAGGAGGGTGATACTACTTGAACCCCGCAAGTCTACGTTGTTCTTCCTCAGATGTTGCTGCCCTAACCACGGCTGAACTGGGATTACAGTTTGTGCCAACATGACACTTGGAACCTGACCAACGTGGACTTTCTGCTTTGGAGTACCAGTGGCGGGAGTTTGAGTTCCTCCCCCGATCTGGGAAGTAGATGGTGCAACTAGCATCAACCCGACTTGAGCCAATATATCAAACATGCTCAAACACTGTGATAAGGTCTCCTGAACCGTTGGGGTAACAACAGGCGCCTCCGGTACCTATTACACAACAGGAACAACTGGCGGCTCTTCAACTGCTGCTCTGATAGGTGCTCAAGTTGTAGTAGGTGCTCCTTCGCGACCTCTGCTTCTGTCCCCGCCAATAGCAACACCGGCTCTGGGAGCAGCATCGTCGATAACTACAGATCGTGTCCTCACCATTTGTGAGAGAGTAGAAAGACAAAGGTTCAAACTCGAGATCAATAAACTTGCACGATAGAAATGAAAGAAGTGATGTCTTCCTAATAGCTTTGTAGTCTCTCAAAGATAAGTACAAACTCTTTCGTACCGATCTGCAAGACTCTACTAAACTCGCATATGACTAGTAGCACCTATGAACCTAGAGCTCTGATACCAACTTGTCACGACTCCAATTTTCCTCTGTAGGATGTCGCCATGGAACCTAGTCTCTAAGACTAGGTAAGCCTAACATTTATTGAATTTAAAGAAGAATTCAACCATCAATTGATAAACATGAAAAAGAAATCTTTATACACAACTTACAGTAGTACACTATAGCTAAGAAATAACCTGGCATGGCTAAGGTCACCATCTTGGCGTGACAGTCCATTATAGCATGATAACGTGATATTAATCCATACCCAAGATAACATCAAAATTTACCATATCAAGAAGTAGAAGGTCTACGCTAGTCTCAAAACTCCCAGTAGTAATCACACACGAGCGATAGACACGATTTACAACAATAAAACCTCTCACTCGCATGGACACGTACACAGGAGCACTTAAAGAAAAACGAGGCACAACCAGATATGAAACAAAATAGGATGACATGTAGGAGTAAATAGATCCCGGACCAAATAGAACTGAAGCATCTTTATGGAAAACTGGAACAATACTTGTGATAATGGCATCAGATGCAAGCTCAGGCATGGCTGGGAAAGCATAACATCAGGGATGGGACCTACCACTCTGAACTACATCTCTAGGACGGCCTCTAGCTGGCTGGCCTCCACCTCTAGTGGCTTTACCTTTACCTCTAACATCCTGACCTCCACCTCTGGCTGCCTGACCCCTAACTCTAGATGTCTGAGCGGGCGGTGGAGCAACTGGTCCTGGAACAATGACACAAGAACTTTGTTGTGGCATGCTACCCAATAATCTCGGACAAAACCTCCTCATGGAGCAACACCACCACATTTAAAACACCCATCCTGTTGTCGTGGCTGCCGAAGCTGAAGCTGAACCGAACGGTCCGAATAACCACAGTGATAGCTCTGAATCGAAGGTGCACTAATAGGAGCTGATGGTACGTTGTAGGTTGGCTGCCCAGAGTAAGGCACATAAGGACTAAGACTCCCTGAAGCATTGTGAGATACATGAAGCATTGAATGAAATGGCTTGGGAGGATGGCCTCTACCAAAATTTCACCTGCCTCCAGATGAGGCGCCACTAAACCGGAATGATAAGGCCTCTTATCAGACACTGGCCCCCTCTCCTGTGCACGAACAATCTTGATCCTCCTATCAATATCTAAGGTTGTCTGGAAAATAATGTCACTCCCCGTATCCTTGGCCATCTATAGCCTGAGAGTGAAAGTGAGCCCATTAATAAATCTCCTCACTCTCCCTATCAGTAGGATGTTAGATAGTAGCATAGCGAGCTCGGTCCACAAATTGAGTCTCATACTGGGTAACAATCATACTACCCTGCTCAAGACGCTCAAACTGCATGCGGTACTCCTCTCTCAGGGTGACATGAATGAACTTCTCTAGAAATAGTTGTGAGAGCTGATCCCAGGTAAGCGCGGGCGAACCAGCTGGTCTAGTCAACATATAATCTCTCCACTATCTCCTGGTAGAACCAGTCATCTAAACTGCTACAAAATCTACCTTATTGGTCTCAACTATACCCATGTTGCGTACCATCTTGTGAAACGGTCTTGAAAGTGTCCTCAAAAGATGCACCACTGAAACAAACAAGAAAGAGCTTGGTGAACTTATCAAACCTCAACATTTCCTCAAAAGACAAAATGGGACTATCACCGGCCTGTGCCGCAACAACCGGCTGAACTACCCCAACTAGTGGGGCTGCTGGAGTATGATACTAGGGAGCCACCTGCTCTGGGGTGTGAGTAGAGGGAGTCTATACTCCTTCCCCTACCCGAGATACAGCTGGAACCATCGAGAATGTACCGGTTTGGGCCACTCTCTCCATAAGGTCCACCAAACAGACTAGAACGTACTGAAGCACTGGAGTGGCTATGAACCCCTCCGAAACTTGTGTTGGCCCGACGGGTACAGTCTGAGCTAGAACCTCCTCCTCAAAATCCACCTGAGGCTCCACTACGGGTGTTATTGCTTGAGCTCTAGGCTGAGCTCTGCCTCGGCCTTAGGCGCGTCCTCAGCCTCGAACTCTACCTCTGGTCATAGCTGCCACTGGGGGCTCCGACTTCTGTTTGGCTACGGATGTTGTGCGTCTGCAAGAGAGCAAGAATAGAAGAATTCAATCATCAATGATATAATAAAATTACACGATAGAGAAGAATGAAGTGCTATGTTTCCTAAACTCCATAGCCTCTGGAAGATAAGTACAGATGTCTCTGTACCGATCCTCCAAATACTACTAAGCTTGCTCGGGACTCGTGAGACCCAGGAAACCTAGTGCCCTAAAACCAACTTCTCACAACCCGAAATTCCCACCCTCGGGACCATGATGGCGTCTAACATTTTACTTGCCAGTCAAGCCAACATTAGAATAATTTTTATCCATTTTTAACAGTTCAAATTAAATAATAATTAAGAAGCCGAAATAATTGAAATAAATCTGAAATAGAGTATGAAAACCATAATAACCGCAACATCTAGATACAATCCCAAAACTGGTGTCACAAGTGCACGAGCAAACAGAATAATACAGATAATGGTCTAAATGAAAGTAAAACTATTTGAAAAGAAATAAACAACTAGGATAAGGTAGAAGGGGACTTTAGGGCTACGAATGTCGAGCAGTTGTACCTTAAGTCTCCGTCCAATGGTCAATTCGAGCAATCTGCTGACCGCCGATGGGACTGACTCCAAAATTTGCACATGAAGTGCAGAGTGTATTATGAGTACAACCGACCCCATGTACTCTGTAAGTGTCAAGCCTAACCTCGACGAAGTAGTGACGAGGCTAAGGCGGGTCACTTATAGTAACATGTACGCCGTATAATAAAAATAACTTAAAAGAAACACAAGAAAATTAAGGCAGTTAACTTGTAAAAATAAACTCAATCCTCAAAATCAGTAAAGCCAGCAACACCAGTACTTAGAATCTCCTATGAAAGCATCGAAAGCTAACACAGTACAACAATGAATTCAAGAGACAAAACCTGTTACGGTACGCAACCCTATGCCACCGTATAAACACAATCCTGCCTTATTTCACCATATCACTATCAATAATAACAAGTAATATTTATCGCGTCGCGCAACCCGATCCCACCATATAATCATAATCAACATCATAATCCTCCCTTATTTCACCATATCAATCCTCCCTTATTCCACATGTTGCGGCATGCAACCCAATCCCACCATATCAATATCAATCCTCCCTTATTTCCACTTGTTGCAGCGTGCAACCCGATCCATAAACAAAAATCAATAAATGTAATAAATTCCACAACTCAATTAGCAAGAATCTCTACGAGTAAATAATATGAAAGCAAAACCATAAAGGAACCTCTATCAGTTCAAGAAAGGCTACAATTATACTAAGCAACAAGATAAGCCAAATATATGACAATTCAAGTGTAGAGTAAGACAATTAAGGCAGGTAGCAATGAATCATGGAAGCATGGGAGAAACTAACATTTTAATACGAGAATAATAAATGACAAGTAGAAAATTAAGGCATAGGAAGCAATTAAATCATGTACTCCCTCCATTCCAATTTATGTGAACCTGTTTGACTGGGCACGGAGTTTAAGAAAAAATAAAAACTTTTGGAATTCGTGGTCCAACATGTCAGAAAGGGTTCCAGAGTATTTGTGTGGTTATAAAAGCTTCTCATTATGGAGAGAATTGGAAGTTTGAGCTAAATTGTTTCTAAATTTAGAAATGGGTCATTCTTTTTGGAACAGACCAAAAAGGAAATAGGTTCACATAAACTGGAACGGAGGGAGTAACAGTTAAGACATGGAATAAAATAATTAATGAAATACGAAAAAAGCATGGAACCAAGTATTTTGACGGCATATATACACTCGTCACCTCACATATACGCTGCGACACATGAATTTCACATAGCACATAGCTCCGGGGTTCCTAATTACCTCAAATCAAGGTTAGACACAACACTTACCTCTCTCTGCAAGCAAAGAAAAGCTCTACCGTGGGCTTTCCTCTAAATTTCGACTCCAAACCAATCGAATCTAACCACAATCGACTCAATAACATCAAATAATGCTAGAGAAATCAATTAAAATACATAAAGTTAAGATCTTTACACTTTTCCAAAAAGTCAACAAAAGTCTACCTCGGGCTAGCTTGGTCAAAACCAGAGTTTCGGACCAAAACCCATTTACCCATTCATCCCCAAGTCTGATTATGTAATTAGTTTCGAAATTCGACCTCAATTTGAGGTCTAAAAATTAAATTAACAAAACCTCCTAAATCTTCCCAAATCCCTAATTTTCTACCATGGAAGAACATAGATTAAGGCTAGAAATTAGTCAGTGAAGGAAATGGTAGAAAACAAGTTAAAGAACACTAACCTACGAAAGGGTGCCAAATTGCCTCTAGGTCGAGCTCTAATGAAAGGATGTTGAAAAATGGGTGAAATCCCATGTTTGAAATATTTTAAGGTCTAAGCGTCAGGCTTTCTTTGCGTTTACAAAGGCCCTGCCGAGTTTGTGATGCACAACGGCATAAAAGGCCTACGCGTTCACGAGTTTCCTAAAGCCAAGGCTCGCATTTGCGTAGAGAAAACCATAGATCCCCCTTTCCAGGTTCCTCAACAATACGAGTTCGCGTAAGCTTGTCCGTGTTCGCGAAAGGAACCCCTCAAAGCTTCGCGTTCGCGATGAAGAAAAGCCTCCCCAGCCCAGAATAAAACATACTTCAGAAACAAGAAATTTTCCTATGTTCAAATGGTCCTTAGCCTATTAGAAACTCACATGATCCCTCGGGGCTCCAAACCAAGCATGCACACAAGTGTAAAAATATCGTACGAACTCGCGCAGGTGATCAAAGAACTTAAGGGCTTTCAATTTTTCAACCGGATGCCCGATTCACGTCAAATCAATTCTGTTTTGCACCAAATTTTTTAGACATTTAAACTTCTAGTTTTCAATAAATTACGTTAAATCAAGCTAGGGACTTTTGAATTCGATTTCGGGCATAGGCCCGAGTCCCAAATCACGATATGTACCCACAGGTACCGTCAACACTTTGATTCAGGTTCATTACATAAAACATCGGCCATATTCAACTCAAATGAGTTTTAAGGCACGATTTCATATTTTTATCAATTTTCTAATAAAAACCTTCCAAAAAAGGACACAGCGCACAAATCGAGAAAATCGAAACGGAGCTATTCGAGGCCTCGGAACACAAAAATGAAGGATAAATCTATAAATGACCTATCAGGTCATCACACCTGAGGCATTACACCTCATAAACCTTAAGTCATGAACCATAATTTCCATGTCTTACACATATGGCACCTTGTGCCCACAATAACAATCACCTTTACTCGGCAAAGCCCACGTGCTACCATGTACTTTGCAATCGTGACAAATATCAATTTAGATGAACGCTAGATAAGTTTTTAAACACCATAAAACATAATAATAGTCTTGAATAAATTTAGGTGTCAAATGAAATAATGGGTTTTATTTAGAAATCAAGTAAAGTACAATAATATACAATTTATACGAAACAGAGTATCGGATGGTTAGTTTAGAAATCAATAAAATTGAGTAAACGTATCATTTTCTAAACAAAGCAAAACATCAGTTAAATTAACGAATTAGATATAGAATTTGTTAAAGAAAAACATGATAATAATTTTAAGTAAGGTAAACATCTAACAGAGTGATGAGCATTATTTGAGAATCCAGCTATAGTGAAAGTGCGATAGCAATGTAGAAAAATAAGGAATCGAGTGAGATAACGAGTTCTATCTTAAGAGCCACATAGAATAAAGCATGTTAATAATTCTTCTATTTAAACCATTATGTCACCAACAACTCAAACAGATATGATATAATGACTGCAGAGAATTAAATTCACACTGACAATCAATTCACCAAGTTATAACAGAGGCACAGGTTGGCATGTTAAAGCAACACAACAAATCACGTATAATGCATGACTCACACAAGAAACCATAATCGTTCCAACACCATGATAACAATGAATAACCAAACACAATTAAAATGTGGATGAATGATTGAAGGAAAAATAATGACCGTTCAATCCAACAAGTTGTTCCAACATGGAATTTACAATAAAAATCACAACCAAGATACCACCTCTTATTCACATTCCACAATTTTAATCACAATCTTTCCTTATATCACCGCATGATCCTTACATTTAGTTTTGAAAATTATTTTTCCCGAGATAGCTACACGTGTTTTAGCCCACCTTATATCACCACGTGGCTTCAAGCAGTTCCCCTACTAGAAATATGCATATCAAGCCCACCTTATCTCACCGCATGTGTGTCAACCCCTAGACTTATACCACCGCATGCCTATCAATATCACAACATAATCACAGTTCGCACCACAAATGGCCATATGCCACAACCTGCAACAAAATCAACAACACCAATATTTCCACAACAAATAGCACATGGCTCAACCATAATGTGTACAAAAACTTCAACAACAACAGCATGAATGGGAATGATCAACAAGGAAAGGCATCTTAACAATTAACAACTTCACCTCAATGTGATAACGGTTATTACAACTTCAACAACAATAACTCAAGAAGATGATATTCTACGAAATAACAACTTCAACATAATGTGATTCAAAAATTAAGAGGAAACAAGATAATAAGGAAGGCAATAAATTTAACTAAAGCATATAAGAGCAAAATAAAAAGTAAGAGGTAGAACAATTGCTAACAATGTCAACTAGAGCAGGTAAGAGTAGATTAGCAATGAAAGATATAACATGTTATGATAATTCAATTATAGGCATGGAAAGATTCTGAATGATCTAAACCTATCAAATATCACATATAGCTCGGGTACCCACTCATCATCTTGCGTACACGTCACGTAAAATGAATAGCACAATCAACCCAAATCTTAAGGGGTAGTTTCCCTACACAAAGTTAGGAAAGATACTTACCTCAACTAGGCCAACTCAACCCTCGGAAATAACTTTTATCCTAAAATTTTCTTCCACACGACTCAAATCTAATAAAAATGACTTAATAATATCAAAAAATGCAAGAGAAACCAATTACAATAAATAAAGCTACGGTCTTTATATTTTTCCAAAAAGTCAACATCGAGACCGCCTTGGATTCCAAATCCAAGCTTACCCGAACCAATACAAGCTCACAAGAATTAAAACTGACTCAATAAAATCCGGATAGCTCAACCAATTCGTCAAAACATCGCTCTTGAGTGCTCATAAAACTCGCCAAATTCGAGTATGTTGTGCTCCTAATATAGGAGAAAGAAACCCTAAAATGAATCGGGAAATAAACGCCTCTAACTCATTTTCAATTTTTAAAAATATAGGACATAACCCTAGGTCTTGATTTAAAGAATTAAATGGATTTTCAATTAAAATCATGGATTAACTCTTAAACCAAGGGAATGAATCAAAGTAAAATACTTAGGTTATGGTTTAGACCTTACCCCATGGAAAAAACTTGAAAACATCCTTGAATTCTCCCAATCCCAATCTTTCAAGAAGGGAAAACTCCAATAACATTAATAGCCAAAAATGCCCAGTTGTTCTGCCTCATTTCGTGTTCCAAACAATCTTGAAAGTCGTTTTTGATGCCTCCAATGGATTCCTTATGAAATTCCAGTCAAGTTAGGCTTTTGAATCACTCTATTTGGCCTTATACGGAGGCGATATGTTGGTTTCAATATTTGGAAATAATGCAGATTTTTAAATACGAGTTTTTTAAAGAAAATATACCACTATAAAGGATGCTAGTGGTTAATATATATATATATATATATATATATATATAAAAATATCCCAAAACTGGGGTCTAAAACTTCCAAGGTGTCCAAACCAATATAAAAAAGGCAACCTACTACTTGCTAGTACTATGAATAGAAAAGCTAATACTAATGAACTAGTTATTACACAGAATAGGGATGAATGATTTCAACTCCAAGTGGTGTAATTGAATCCGATAACCAAGTGGAAATATCAAGTAGTACCTCTAAAGCTCTCACCAGGCACCAGGGTATCCTTTTCATTGACAAAACATCCAATGAAAAAGGCTAATGTGGATTCCAAACATTCACCCCACTGATTTGAAGTAATCCGGAACTCATAACCAAGTGTGTTATTCCAGCTTGATCTCTTAAGGCTTGATCTCCAATTCCAAAATTTGTGACCTTTAGCGGCATTAGATGTTATATTAACTAGACATTGCCAATGATGTTCCTGTATAGTTTTGGACCATAGTTGATTAATTAGTAAGTAAATTTCATGTACTACCTTCGCATCTCCAGATTGAGTACAATAACGCACTAATACCACTGGATAATGCTCAAACAATACACGCCCTAGTGATAGATGAAACAACAGCTGGTGACGAGAATCATCAAGGCAGAGGTCTATGTCCAGTTCAAGAGAACACTATCTAATAATGAAACAGATGAATTCAGGATGGAGACAGTACTGCCTGCTTGATGCATGAGGACAATATAGTGTTTTCTCATCTTCAGATTGAGCATGCTTGCACACTAATACCACTGGACAATGATATGACACTATACTGAAACTAATAAGAATAGATTCACGAAACAATATTCCTTGCATTTCATGTGAATATATATCCTGCATTTGATATTCCAACACCAAAACTTCAGAAACCAAGAAGACACTATTTTGTGAATACATGCAGCAGAACAAAATTACAGCTAGTAAAAGCCTTATACCTTTTGAACTACTCATGTTGGGCTCTATTAGATGCCTGCTTGACTCCAGAAATATGTATGATGTTAAACCACCCCCATACTGATCATTATAACATGCTGATACCACTGAGAAGTAGTCTAACACCACACAAATATTACACAATACAATAGAGTAGTCAAGCTCAAGCCATGTGATAATAATTATGAACATTAATCTAGAGATTTCCTCTTTGCTACCCTCACCCTAAGATTAGGGATATGGGACTTTTCAAGGTTGAGTAATCTCCTCCCTGCACTTGGCAATTCAGAGAATGAGTTAAAATTTGTTGTACCTGAAAAAGAAAAAGCTATGTTAGTTAAATAATCTGCATGTGTGTTGCCCTCTCTTAGAACATGTTGGAAGATCATATTGAAGCTCTCTTTCATCTCTTTGATCCTTTTCACCTCCTTTCCTATACTCCAGGTTGTTTCTATTCACCTTTAATGATCCTTTTCATTACCAAAGAGTCAGTCTCTATAATAAGAGGATGTAGCTGTTGATCAACACAAAATGCTAGTCCTTCAGCAATTGCCTTAGCTTTTACCACAATATTAGTTATATCTTTTATCTGCAGTGCCCTAGAAAATACCAAATACCCTTCACTATTCCACACACAAAAGTAATAAGAACTTGGTCCTGGATTGCCCCTTGATGCACCATCAGTGATACATTTGAGCCATCCTTCATAAGGTGATTGCTAGGCCACTCTCTTGGTCACAACATTTGTTAATACCCTTCAAAAAATATTCTCATGTCTGGCCATAGTAATGGAATGTGTGGCAACCAAGGATACCTTACCTTTGCTAGATTATGCAGTGTCGTGTTCATTTCATGGATTACCCTACTGCAAGACACTGTACCTCCATATTTCATTGTGTTTCTCCTCTTCCAAAGCTCCCATGTTATTACTGTGGGAACTGCCTTGAACAAAGGCTTGAGTTTTAGACAACAATCCATATTCCACCACACCCTTAGAATTTGATGAACCTTGACCATATTCTCTACTATACTTGTTTCTTGCATAAATGTCATCCACACCCTATCAGTTGTTTCACTTATTAGGAATAAATGATGAAAAAAGTCCTCAGGAGACTGAGTACAACACCAACATTTTGACACAACCATGTGTCCACTCCTTCTCCACAGATCATCAGTAGGGACTTTGCTTTTCCATAGTCTCCACAAAAAGAAAGATATTTTGAAAGGCAGTCCCTTAGTCCACAACACTTGTATTCAGCAGTTATGGGTTCTATATTCCTCAAGATTTGTCATGCACTACTTACTGTAAATCTCCCTAAAGTTGTGGGCATCCACTTAGGTGTATCCCAATATTCATCATTGTTTTCAAAGAAAACCTCCTGTCTAATGCGATCTGCAATATCTATTGGAAAAGTTTGTTCCAACAACTGCTCATTCCAATCATCTCCCTCTCTCAACTCAGCCACCTCCCAAAGTTCTTCATTAATGTGAAATTATGGTGGAACAACATGATATAATGTCCCTAAGCCTATCCAGTTCTCATACCATATGTTGGTAGATCCTATATTCATTTGCAATAGTATTTCATGTTCCACTTCACCCCTTTCTTCCAACCTCTTCCTTCATACATGTGAACCTCTCCTAAATTGAACTACAGTAGGTATTTCTTCTTTGCAATATTTGTTCCACATGAAGTTTGACCATAGTTATTTGGTAGTTCTAAACTTCCACCACTATTTAGCAAATAACACTTTAGAAACATCAACCAAAGATCTAAAACCTACACCCCTCCTCCTTAGGTAGGCATAGGTTTTGCCATTTTGTCCAGTGTCCACTCCTACCTTCTTCCTTATTGCTTTAGATACCTAGCAAAGGTTTTGTGTAAGTGTTAAAGCACATTATTAGGTGTATCAAGTACAAAAAGGATGTATGTAGGCCTGCTTTGCAAAATGCTAGATATTAATGTATATTTTCCCCCATAGGATAGCAACTTCCCCTTCCAAAAATGAAGTTTTGCCTTCACATTCTTCATCAGATCATTGTAGTAGTACTTCCTTCTTCTTCTGTAGAAAATAGGGATACCAAGATAGGTGGATGGAAAATCACTTCTTACAAAGCCCGTAATATTCCTCACACTGTGCCACAATGATCCAGCTACATTAGAATGCATATAAAAGTAAATCTTTGCCTTGTTCATCATCTGGCCTGGGGTGTGTTCATACTTAGTTAAAACTTCCATAATCTTTCCTGATGAATATGAATCAGTAGATGCAAAGATGATAGTGTCATCAGCATATGCTAAATGGTTAAGAGGATCAGTCCACTTAGGCATGCCAAACCCCTTAAATTTCTTATCCTCAAACAGCTTATTCAATGATCTTGACAACACCTACGCTCATAGTATGAATAAGTTTGGTGACAATGGATCTCCCTGCTTGACTCCCCTTGTGGAATGAAAGAAACATGATGCTTGCCCATTGATCAACACTGATACCAGTTATTAGCAATCAGATACCATACCATGTTGATGAAGAATTCCGCAAATCCCATCTTCCTTAGTTCATGCATCAAATATATCCATGATACCCTATCTTATGTCGTTTCCATGTCTAGCTTCATCACCACATTAGCTGGTTTGCCTCTCAGTCTTATATCATTAACAATATCTTGTGTCAACAAAATGTTTTCAAAGATACTCCTTCCTTTACACAAATCCTAATTAATTATATGATATATAAGAGGGAAGTATCTTTTCCAATCAATCATGCACCACTATAGAGAACACATTGTTGATAAAATTACTCATACTTATTGGCCTGAGATCATAGAGAGCCTCAACCCTAGGATTTTTAGGAATCAGTATAAGGTTGGTATGTGTAATGGATTTGGGAAATGATCTTCCCTCATGAAAAACCCTCTCCATTCAGTAGATATCATCTCCTACAATTTCCCAGCATTCTTGAAAGAACACACCTGAGAATCCATCAGGACCACTAGCACTCTCCCCACTCAAAGTAAATACTACCCCCTTAACTTCATCCCTAGTAGGTATTTTGCATAGCAACACATTCTGCTCATTAAATACCATAGAAGAGAGATTGTTGAGAAGTTAAAATGATGTAGGAGCAGCTTCCTTTGTGAATTGCTTCTGAAAGAAATCTACTGCAGCCATGTGATCTTTATTATCAATCCAATCACCTTCATTGTTTTGGATTCTCTTCAGTTGCAGCTTTTTTTTCCATTGACATGGTTGTGGAAGAACCTTATGTTCCTATCACCTTCAGCAAACCAATTCATTCCTACTTTTTGCTTCCAATACTATTCCTTAATGTTAAGATACCTCTTCAATTCAGCTTGTACCTTTTGAAGCACAATCCTATTTTCGATGGTTGGCTCTCTTCAAATAGCATCTTCGTTGCTCTAATAATATCCTCCCTAATAGCTAACTGTTTGAAAATGTCTCCATAAGTCAAATTACTCCATTTAGACAATGTTATCTACACCCTCTTCAGTTTCTGCTTGAACACTAAGAAGGGGTCCCCAATAAAATCTGCCAGCCAATTCTGTCTAACAACCTCCTTAAAAGAGTCATGCTTTTCCCAGAAGTTGAGAAATCTAAAGGGCTTCACAAATTTCTTTGCATCATCTCCATATTTCATTAACAAAGGTGCATGATCTGAGACTGCTCTTATAAGGTGTTCCACCTCTATATTCGGAAAGAGATTCTGGAAAGGTAGGTTGACAAAGATCCTGACCAACCTCTTAAAATACACTCTGCATTAGGTCTTCCATTCTACCATGTAAAAGGACTGCCTTTGTAACTAAGATCAAACAATCTATATGAGTTCACACAAAAAACAAAATCCTCATATTCTAGAGGATACTGGCTTGCCACTTACCTTTTTATCTTCACATAATATCACATTGAAATCTCCCCCCAACCAACCAAGGTAATTCCATGTCCCTAGAAATATGGTACAAGTTGTCCCACAATTCCAATCTCTCTAGTTATGAACATTTAGCAAACACAAAAGTCATCATGATGTGATAAATATCTTGATAATAGACCTTGATAGTCACATGCTGCTCAGTATGAATCAATAACTCCCATTCCACTACACTATCAAACAACAGCCATATTTTGCCATTAATGTTTAAATAAACCGCATCCATTCCTAAGATTCTCCTGTATCTCTGAATATGTCTAGCTTTTTGAAATGGTTCCATGAGAGCAATAATGAATAAGTCATACTCCCTATGCATATTAATCACCCTCTAAAAGGCCATCTAAGCTCTCACATACCTTATATTCCAAATACAAGTATTTATCATCATTTAGTAGTTGAGGCTGCCCTCTTGGGCAAAATTCTTTTAGCTTGGGAGGTTCCTTATTCTGTGCTTGCTTATTCCCCTTCTTACCACTCTTCTCATTAAACCTAGGGGATAAGTCAGTCTCCTTAGCCACATCTTTCAAATTACCTGCATTGGATTCATCATCACCTTCATCTTCAAATTATCTTTGCTCCATTATTGCATTCTGAGTATCAACTGGTATCACATTGTGAGTGATAATATCATGAATTATATGATTAGGTGAATACAACGGTTCAATAATTTGAATTTGTATTGTCTCTTCAGTTACGAAAGCACATGCCATTGGCAATGCTTTAATAGCTCCAGTGTTCTTCACAACTATAGCATGTTCATTTCCTTGTGTATCATTCATTATTTCCTTCCTTAGTGCCTCAGAATTCTTCTCCATAGCACCCACATTCTCCTGCATCACCTTAAATTGAAGCTCATAGACTGAACTCAACTTAGGGTTACTGTAGCAGGCAGTGCATGAGTTACTGTTCCATTGGGGTCAACTGGCTTCCCATCATCTATTTTTTGAGTTGACCTCATTGTATCATCTATAAAATTTGTAGCAACATTATCCAACTGATCATCACCTGAAACCCCCACCGGATCACCCTCAATAGTGTCCAAAACCTTAAAATTTTTCCTAGTGTTTACTGTTGCATTGGTATGTTCCTTGGCTAGATCCTCTTCATCTGATTTTCCCCTTGAAACACCCTCCATGGAAGCTCCTAAGACTCCTCCAACTGGAATATTACTCTGCTGATCATTTGGTTGATGTGAATCATCAACCCTATTTTCTAGTAATTTAGGGTTTACTATAGAACTAGGGTTCTTTATACTTGTTGTTGCCTCTTGATTTTCTATGCCTGTTATCCTCCTTTCTTGAACTGGTTTTTGCATTTGTTTGCTCCTCTACAAACTCTATATCGTCACTTCATAATGGTCTTCCTGAATTAACTTTTTGACATTCCCCAATCATCCCAGGTTCTTTAAAGGTTTGAGAGGGAATTTCATGGCATGAGTGATTCAATGTGACATTGAGCTGCATTATTTCTTGCTTATTAGCTCCAAAACATTGATAAACCCACTCCAATGTAGACTCATTCATATTGGCCTCCTCAATCCCAGAATTAATAAGATTAGGAGCCTTGTCCTTTTTCGATATTTGAATCCCATCCCCTATAGGTTTGACGATCCCAATAGAAGTAGGATTCCCCTTCTTTTCATTGTCCAGAACTTTTTCCACAGCTTCTTTTTTCACACGCTTTAGATCTTCAATTTTTTGGGTCCCTCCTTCAGTATGATTAGGAACTCCTTTTTCCCAGCTACCCTAATCCCATTGGATGTAGAATAAGGATTAGAATTTCCATGATTGTGAACCTTCTCTTTCTCCTATGCACTCTTTGATTCCTTTAGCAATTGACTCTTCTCTTTTTCTTTGGACTCGTCCTCCCCTTTTCCATCAGTAATCCTCAAAGTTGTTTGCTCAATTTCCTCAACTTCTAATGCATCAAACTTGTTCTTGGTTGATACTATATCTTCATTCTCCTTGTTATCCTCAATTATGTAACCATTTTTCTATCTTTGATACCTACTCTTTCTTCGTTGAATCCACTCTTGTCTTGTAGGATTAGCAATAGGGTTCCCAAGTACCTTTCTATTGGTTAGAACCTTAGTAGTATTAGTTGTCGTGTTTACAATTTCTTTTGCCTTGTCATCCTTCTCATCTTACTCTTCAAATCTCCTGTACAATTCTGGGTTAATCACCTAACACTCCTGCTCATTATGCCCTTGATTCTTACATGTTCTACAGTATTTAGCCATATAATTGTATTTGATTTTGATCCACTTAAACTCCTCAAGACCAGACTCATCTGCGTCTTCAACAATCTTTATTCTTTGTGGAAATTTGGATAAAAAATTGACTTCCACTTTTACTTTAGCACCACTTGGTCTAGTACCATTTTGTGTGGCAAGATCAACATGTAATGGACTACCTACTGCACTTGCCAAAGAGAAAACAAACTCCTTACCAAAGAAGTTAGGAGGCAGCTCCGGAAAACTAATCCAAGTTATAGCAACTGGAGTCTCTTCATCAGGTTTCCACCATGCATTCCACTTCGTACATCTCATTTTCCACACATATCCTCGGGATTACAAATAAAATGTTGGCTTAGATAAGAGATGAATGTAACCCTCCTTCAATGATAATCGTATCAGCACGTGATTATCCTCAATTAAGACAATAGAACAGGCTCCCTTAGTTCACACTGTATAGGAATTACATAATTCTGTGATCACATGCTTCCTATTTTACTATAGCACGATCGATTGTTTTACTTCTTGTTTTTTCCACTTGATTATAGGCTTCCTATTCAAAATATCGACAGGTTTAATGGGTATTTGGGCTAGGGTTTGCATGGGCGCATTCAATTCTTTGGGTTGTAATAATTACACATAATTCTGGATTGCAATAACAATTTCGTAATTAATCTGAAAAATCTAGCAACCCAATGCTTAGTAAAATGACCATAAATACGATATCGAAACTTGATGATTTCAGTTGCTATGGTTCCAAATTTACGTTATGGATCGAAAATGAATTGAAGGTCGTTTGCTCAATATGGTAAAATTTATGCTCAAGTCAACGTCGAAACCGAAAACGATCACCATACAATCCATACTTCTCCAAAACTCATCAGAATTTAACCAAACTTTGTGGACATGTCTAAAATCATCATAAAAACTTATCGGAACAATTAAACCCCGATTGCGAGCCTGTTTACCCAAAAGTCAAACTTGGTTAACTCTTCCAACTTAAAGCTTTTAAAATAAGAATTATTCTTCCAAATAAATCAAGAATCGCTCGAAAATCGAAACTAACTATACACGCAAGTCATAATACATAATATAAAGCTACTCAATATCTCAAACTACCAAATGGAATGCTAAAACTCAAAATGACTGGTCAGGTCTTTATAATCTACATAAGAAGTGTAGCATCAGTACAATCGAACCCATGTACTCTGTACGTGTCGAGTCTAACCTCGACGAAGTACTGACGAGGCTATGACAAGACACTCACAAGAAACTTGTATGAAATAATTATAATAGAAGCACGAATAGAAATAAAATAGGAAACTCAAATAATCGTACCTGTAGGTCAACTACCATAGGGTCCCGGAATAACATAATCGCAAATCTCATCTCACAATACTGAGAACAATCTCTACAGCCACAACAACTACCATAAATTAATTTTTTTGTGGCGTGCAACCTGATCCCACCATATCACCATTTGTTCATATCATATTCCGTCCTTATATATTAATATCATATCCTTTCAATACTATTGTGGCGTGCAACCCGGTCCCACCGTATCAATATATTTCAATACCATTGTGGCACACAACCAGATCCCAAGTCAACACAAATATTTACGAAATATCAACACAATAGAGGATGAAACATACAAAACATTAAGGAACCTCTAATACAACAGAGAATATCCAACACCTCGAAATCCCAAACCTTATCGATTCATCAATACAAAAGTAGCAAAATGGATGAAGTAAGTGTAATAACATAATAGAGTGCATCGAGTAGTATAAGGACAATAAAAGCAGGTAAAATAGGTGACTATGAAAATATACAATTAAGGAAATTAGGAACAGGGTAGCATGTAAACAGATTATTGAGTGAGAAATGAGAAAATCAAACAAGTAACATGTAACGATCCGACCGGCCTTTCTGCTTTATAGAACCATGTTTCCCTAAAGAAGACTCCATATATGTGTTTTTCACTATTTTATGACTTGTGGAAATGGTTAGTTTGAGATTTGGAAGGGTAGAGGTTGAAATCGGAATACTTGGTTCCTTAAGTTGGCCTTAAAAGGCTAAGTTTGACTTCGGTCAACATTTTGACTAAACGGCCTCGGAATCGAGATTGTATGGTTTCAATAGGTTTGTGTGATAATTTTGTACTTGGGCATATGCTCGGATCGAGTTTTGGATGACCCGGGAGCGTTATGGTGCCTAATATCAAAAGTTAGTTCTTGAAGGATTTTGAAGTTCTTTAAATTTGGTTTGGAGTAGGTTTTGGTTATATCGAGGTTCTAATGGAATTTCGAGGACGGTAATAGTTCCATAATATCATTTAAGACTTTCTCACAAAATTTTGTGTCATTCTGAGTAGTCTAACTATGATTCGTCATGTTCGGAGCAATTTGGAAACTTGAAGTTCATATTTTGATTCAATTTGGTTTTAGGGTGTGATTCTTAGTTTCATTGTTGATTTTCATGTTTCGAGAGTTTGATCAGGTCCGTATCAAGTATTCAGACTTGTTGGTGCCATTGGACGGGGTCTCGAGTGGCTCGGGTGAGTTTCGGACCCCTCGGAGAAAAGTTTGAAAAACCAGAAATTCTAGTTTTTGTTTTTATTCTTCGCGAACATGGAAGGACTCTTGCGTTCGCGATGAAGGAATTGGGGTTGGGGGATTTTTATGCTACGCGTTTGTGAAGGTATGGGTCATGTAAACTTCGCGTTCATGTGAGCCGACTCACGTTCGCATAGAGGAGCCTGTGCTGGGCTTGGGGCGCTGAATATTCTTCACGTTCGCGGATAAGCCCTCGCTTTCGCGATGGGTAGGACAAGCTAGCATCCGCGTTTGTGATGTGTTGTCTCTAGGGACCAGGTTCATTTGCCTTCACGAACATGAGGCACCCTCCACGTTCGAGAAGAAGGACGCAGCTGGGTAGTGAGCTTTAAAAATGGGACTTAGGCATTTTAGGGGTCATTTAGCGTTTTTGGGGTTATTTGTTGCACTCTTAGGCGATTTGAGAGATTTTAAGGAGGGGATTTCGCCCTAGCTTTGTAAGGTAAGTAATTTCTATCTAATGTGAGGTTAATACATAGATTATGGGTAGAGTTTAACATGAAAATTTGTAGAAATCATGGGTTAGATGAAAAACCTAGGTTTTGTTAAAATTTGGATTTACCACGAAAATGGTGTGAAAATCATATAATTTGGTTAATGAGGTTATGGGTAACAATTTTTCTTCGAAAATTTCCAGAATCTAGGAACGTAAGCCTAGGGGTGAATTTTAGGAATCTTAATTAGGGTTGGGTAACCTCTTTGATAATTGAAATATGAATTTTTGAGCATGTATTGATTAGTTTATATACTATTTGATTAGTTTTGGATTGATTCGGCACCGACTTGAGGGTGTGAGCACATTCTTTAATCGGGAAGTAGGCTTTGAGACGAGGTAAATCTCCTTTCTAACCTTGTAAGAGGAAATTTACCCCATAGGTGAATTAACTAGTATGTGTGTCTATTTGTGGGGGGCTACGTACGTACGGAGTGACGAGAGTTCGTACGTAGCTACTAATTATGCTATAGTCTGGGTAATCTAGGACCCATATCATGTTATACGTGAAATGATTGTGCCCTTGTTAATTGGATTATTTAAATCATATTTCAAAAAACAAAATGTAAAAGAATTCCAAAGGGATAAGTTTTATATTTGAGGTTATGAATAGAACACTTGGTTGTTATTGAAAAACTTGTGTTTCTTTCAAGTGTTTTCTATTTATGGAGCTGGTCGAACGCCTCGATATCAAATGGATGCATTTATGGTTCGCGTCGTTCGACCCTCAGTAATACACAGTTTAAATATTTTATGTTCGGGCCGTACGAACTCGACATTATTTGCGCATGATAAACTCTTGGGATTTCTCATAATTGACATTGCTTCAATGTTTGATGATATAAATCGTTAAGTGGATGAAATATAAATTTGAGATTTAATAATTGTGGAAAAGGAGATTTATCATCTCTTGTTATTGAGTTTTAATATATTTCTTGTAATCCATTCTTAGTTAAAATTTTGACTTATTATCATTAGCCTTAGTAAGTATCAAAGTTGACCCCTCGTCACTAGTTCTTCGAGGTTAGACTGGATACTTACTGGGTACTTGTTGTTTTATGTACTCACCCTACACTTCTGCACTTAAATCTGCAGGATCTGAGGCAAGTGCATCTGGATATCCGTCAGGCGCGCATACTGGATCCTGGTTCGAGATTTCACGGTGAGCTGCACTTCCGAGTCATTCAGCAGCATGCCGGAGTCTCTCCCTTTTGATTTGTTTCTGTCTATTCTATTTCAGACAGTAGAGTAGACATCTTTTGTATATTTTACTAGTTTCCCATACACTTGTGACACCAGATCTTGGCACATATTAGTAGACTTGTGATTTTGGTTTTATTACTATGGTCATAAATACATTTAGCTACTTTAATTTATTAACTTAATCTATTTCTCACTAAATCTTTTAAATTAAGCAAAGTTATTACTTGGAAGACTCGTTAAAAATGAGAAATCACTAGGTTGTTCACTGTTGGCTTGTCTAGCAACGGTGTTGGATGCCATCACGGCTCGATATGCAATTAGGTCGTGACGTAACAACTAGGTAACAATTTGTCACGCCCCAAACCTGGGGAGGCGTGGCTGGCACTCGGTGTTGTGCTGGCCCGAGCGGACCACTCTGTAACTCATGATCGTTCGACCAATACTAAAACATACATAGGTCGAGTTAGCTGAGCTCATTCCTTTTTGTAACTATCATGGGCCAACATGGCCACAACTCGTAATGTATAAGTATAAGTGAGAAACAATGTATCACTGAACCATTTTTCTTAGAACATGAATACATATGGGCCGTCAAGGCCTCTGACATACTGTTCAAAATGAACCTCTGTCTACAAAGCCTCTACGATTATTTGACATCAAATGGCACAGGGTACCGCCCTGCTCATAAGTCTATAGCAAAACTCTGACACGATGACTCATAAACTCGGTTGCACTCCGAATGAGTTGGAGCCTTATCGATCCTTCGCAGAATGCCAATCTCGTCTACTATAAGGGTTTGTCAGATCAATTGTCTATACCTGAAGGCATGAATGCAGCGTCCCCAACAAAAGGACGTCAGTACGAATAATGTACTGAGTATGTAAGGCAGAACTGAAACATAACCATAAGTCAACATTAATTACAGACATATAAGAATCAACCTGAATCTCTAAAGTGCCACCGTATATGTATACCTACTATACTCATATATATATATATATATATATATATATACAATGCTTCTTTTTAATACTCTTATCCATACCGTATAATGCATGACTGCCCAATTGATCAGTGGTAACTGCCCGACCGGCCGTAGCGCGGTGGTAAATGCATGACTGCCCGACCGGCCGTAGCGTGGTGGTAAATGTATGACTGCCCAACCGGTGGTAAATAATGATACATAACTGCCCAACCGGTGGTAACTTCCCGACCGGCCGTAGCCCCAGTGGTAAATGCATGTCTGCCCAACCGGCCGTAGCACGATGATAAATGAATATGTATGACTGTCCAACCGGCCGTAGCACGGTAATAAATATGTAACTGCTCAACCGGCCGTACACACCACCATTACCATTTACCCGTATCCTCTTAAGCTTGGGATGATGTAGAGATGGACATCTTAGAAATATTAGCTATATCTTAGAACTATATTTTTATTGTTCCGAATAAACTCACAAGTTATATACATTTAATATCTCTAAACATCTATTCATAGGTCTCAAGGTTGCACATATTTTTTTCCAAATAGGTGTATAAGCTATATGGTACCTTCACCTCAAATATATATTCATTTTAAGTCAAACTTTCAAATGAATGGGACCTATCCGTATCTAACTATCTAGGTACAACGTGCCCCATTTTTTATTTGATTAATTAAATTTCTAAAAGGTCAACAAATATTTGGTATTTTACTTAAAATATTCAACTGACTCAAAACTTTGATTGATTGGTGCCTATCTTTAACAGAGTAATAATATAAAAATCTCCGCTGGATGTTCCTTAATTGTACATCATTTCAAGTCTCATATATGTACCCTCTTCCATAATTATATCTAAATCTTATGGGGCAACAAACATCATAAATCATGATTCATAAGCAATTGAAAGACTGCTTGAATATGTAACCACCCAGCCGGTCGTTTTGAGAGTATAGCCTTATTTTTTTTCTATTTTTGCTTTATTCTTGTTTGGTTCAACTCTTTTGTGTTGCATTGGGTTTATTGGTTTGGGTTCGGGTTGGTTGTGGTGAGAAATGAGACACTTAGTCTCTTTGATTCGTGTTTTAGTTGTAAAAGTCATCCGAAAGTTGACTTGTAGGTAAATGATCTCGGAATGTGGTTTGTGCGGCTTGGATAGCTTTATTAGGTAATTTGGAACTTAGGAGTGTGTTCGAAATGTCATTCGGAGGTCCAGAGTAGAATTTAGCTTGAATTGGCGAATTGGATTTTTGGCGATTTCCGGTCGACAGTGGAAAATTAGCTATCGGGGTCGGAATGGATTTTCGGAGGTTGGAGCAGGTCCGTAGTGTCATTTGGGATGTGTGTGCAAATTTTCAGGTCATTAGGACGTGGTTTGGGTGGTTTCGGCAGCGTTGGCGGATTTCGGAAGTATAGAAACCCTTAGGCTTGAATTTGGATTTGATTTGGTGTTTTGATGTTATTTTAGAGTTCCGAGGGTTCGACTAGGTTGGTATATTGGTGAATGACTTGTTGGTACTTTTGGTTGAGGCCCCGAGGGGCTCGGGATTAATTTCGGGTTATTTTGGAAGGTTGGAAGTTTGGAAAAATTACAGCAAATGGATGCTGGTGCAGGCTTTCTGGTGTGCCCGGTGCGGAACACCTTAGGCAGGTGCGGAAAGAGGACCTGGCCTGGGAGCGTAGGTGTGGAAGTTTGGTCACACATGCGGGCCCGCAGGTGCGTGTTGAGGACCGTAGATGCGGAATTTTCGCTTAAGTGAGAATCCACACCTGTGAGGAACGCCGCAGGTGCGGAATTGTGGTCGCAAGTGCGTTATCGCTGGGCAGAACCTATATAAGGTTGCCTTCACGAATTCCTTTCATTTTCTTCACCATTTTTGACAGATTTTGGAGCATTGAGCTGGGATTTCAAGGGAGAATCAAGTGTATTCAGTGAGGTAAGCTACATAGACTTTGTATCTTGTGTTTATGGAAATTATCCCATTGTTTAATCATGTTTTAACGGTGAAATTTGGGAGATTAGGGCTTGGAATTTGAGAGTATAAATTGGGGATTTGAGGGGCCATTTGGGGTCCAATTTTGATGTATTTGGTATGCATGAACTCGTGAGAGCGTAAGAATTCTAGTCTTGTGATTTTTATAGGAATCCGAGATGTAGGCTCGGGGGTCGGGTTTGGCCAATTTTAGGATTGTTTATGTAAATTGGATATTTTCGAGTGGGCTTTGTCCCTTTTAGCATATTCTGATGATATGAATCAATTTTGAATAGATTGGGAGCGCGTTGAGGCCGAGTCGAGATGCAAAGGCATCGCGGAGTAGTTTTCTTCCGGTTTGATGTAAGTAACGAACGTAAATCTTGACCCGAGGGTATGAAACCCCGGTATTTCATATTGTTTATATAAATAAAGTGACGCACACCCTAGTTGACAGACGTATGGGCATGCACCGGTAGGGATTGTTACTTGGTCCGTCCCGTGGCGACTTCTTAGGTCGCGTGTTTTATTTGAAATCAAATGATATTCCGTATTTTAAGGATTTGCACTATATTTTGGGTTGTATGCCATGTTCGAGGCATTGTGCTGACCTGTTTGGGCCCTCAGGGGTGTTTTACTACTATTCTCACACTGTTTTTGATAGAAAATGCAATCTCAGTCATGATTTATACTTCTTCATTGTTCATTCTTGTTTATCACCCTGTTTTCAAACAAATGAAAGATATTTTTGGGATGAGTCCATGTGATTTGTGGTGACTTGCCCGAGTGGCTTGTGAGGGTGATGACTGAGCGAGGCCGAGAGTCGAATTGTGAGGATAGTGATAGATCTGGCTGCACGCGGCAGCGTTATATACATATATATTGGATCGGGCTGCACGCCACAGCGTTATATACATATATATTGGATCAGGCTGCACGTCGCAGCGATATATATATATATATATATATATATATATATATATTGGATCGGGTTTCATGCTGAAGCGTTATATATATTAGATCGGGATGCACGCTGCATCGATATAGTGCCTGGGCTGAAGGAGCCCCTCCGGAGTCTGTACACCCCCAGAGAGCGTAGATTCCTGACTTGATTATGGAAATTTCGGAACGTAGATTCCTGACTTGATTTATTGATTTATACTGATATTTCTTATATGATTTCATGATTTTTAAAAGCTCGTCACTGCACTCAAGTCCTTATTTATATTTGTTACTTACTGCGTTGGTGTACTCACGTTAATCCCTGCACCCTGTGTGTAAATCCAGGTGCCGGATCGGGTAAGACTCGGTTGTTCTCAGTAGAGCTTGTCGGAGACTGTGAGTTAGTTGCACGGCGTTCGCAGCCCCACCCTTCTCCCTCTTAGTTTTGTCGTTATTTACATTTTCCTAGACTTGATGTATTATGGAAGTATCGTGTCAGATTCTGTGTCCTATTTACTGCTCATGACTGTTGACTCCGGGTTTTGGGAATTTTTGTTAAGATGTTTTCATTGATTATCCGCAGATTTTTAAATACTAAACGTGCAAGATTTTTTGATAAATTATGTTATTGTTTTAAACGGGAAGTTCCTTGTATTATGTTCAGTATATTGGCTAGCCTAGTACTACGATAGGCGTCATCACAGCCAGTGTAGATTTGGGGTCGTGACAAGTTGGTATCAGAGCCTAAGTTAGACAAGACTCACCGGTCATGAGCAGGTTCAGTATAGTCTTGCGGATCGGTACAGAGACGTCTGTAATTATCTTCGAGAGGCTGCAGAAGCCTTAGAAAAGAATTCTTGTCGTGCGAATCTATTGATTCTTGCAACTAAACTTCTATTGTTTCATTCTCTCACAAATGATGAGGACACGCACTACCGGACAGGCGATCAGCCACCAGTGGGACCCATAAGGGGTCGAGGCCGCGGTCGAGGCCTTGGTAGAGGTAGAGGTGCAGCCCCCGCAACTGCCGAGGCGGTACCCATAGACCAGCCTATTGTTCCAGATTAGGTCCCAGCCCCAGATGCCCCAGTAGGACCAGCTCAAGCACCAGTTGTTCCTATTGTTATCCCGGGTCTTCAGGTGACTTTGGCCCAGATTCTGACTGCATGCACCAGTCTTGCTCAGGTAGTCGCTATTCCTACTTCAACCGCTACTTCTCAGGCCCGGGGAGGCATTCAGACTCCAGCTGCCCGTACTCCTGAGCAGGTTGTTTAGGGGCTTCAGACCCACCCTGGAAGCAGTTCCAGCTCAGCCGGTTTCATCGGCCCAGGATTTTGTGGTCCCAGTTATGGCTGACGATAAGTAGCACAGGTTGGAGAAATTTAAAAGGCTTCGACCTCCGACTTTCAGTGGATTTGAGGGCGAAGATGCCTAGGGTTTCTTAGACAAGTGTCAGAGGATGCTTCGCATGGTAGGGATATTGGAGAACAGTGGGGTATCGTTTACTACCTTCCAGTTCTCAGGAGCTGCATTTACTTGGTGGGAGGTTTATGAGAGGCGTAGGCCCGTTGGTGTAGCACCCCTTTCTTGGCAGCAGTTTTCCACTCTCTTCTTAGAGAAGTATGTTCCACAGCATCGCAGAGAAGAGTTGTGCTGGCAGTTCAAGCGGCTGCGTCAGGGTGAGATGACGGTATCACAGTACGAGATGAGGTTTTCAGAGTTTTCCCGTCATGATATTTGGTTAGTCCCTACCAAGAGAGATAGGATCAGGAGATTTGTGGATGGCTTCTTGTATCAGCTTCGTATTCTTATGACGAGAGAAAGGGTATCGGGTGTTACTTTTGAGCAGGTAGTTGATATTACCCGAGAAATTGAGTCGGTGCGCAGCCAGGAGCGAGACGAGAGGGAGGCCGAGAGGCCTTGAGGATTGGTAGTTATGGTGGTGTTTCTTTTGGGGTCAGTTCCGACACAGCAGGGGCCATCTTTTCAGGCAGGTTCAGTCGAACCGTTCAGATTATCGTGGTGGATCCACTGGTCGTGGTCCTCATAGTCCTCATCAGGGGCACCCATCATTCAGTGCTCTTCCAGCCCAGAGTTCATCTCGAGCACCATCGGTTCAAAGTCATCTAAGCCTGATTCTTTCAAAGGTTATCCTGGTGCTAGGGGTTCCCTTCAGTCCCTGTTTCCAGCATCGCGGAGTTGTTACGAGTGTGGGGAGTTTGGGTATATGAGGCGGTAGAGTCCTCATTTTATTGGGGGCCCTTCTCAGTAGAGGGGTCAGCCTACGACATCAGCTCCAGTACTTTGTCACCCGCCTAGGCTGCGCGGGGTGGAGGTCAGGCAGCTAGAGGCCGCCCTAGAGGGAGAGGTCAATCCGGTGGAGGTCAGGCCCATTTTTATGCACTCCCAGCCAGACCAGATACTATGGCCTCAGATGCAGTGATTACAGGTATTGTTTCAGTTTGTCACCGAGATGCTTCGGTCTTATTTGATCCTGGTTCCACGTATTCCTATGTTTCATCATATTTTTCCCACTTTCGGGATATGCCCCGCGAGTCCTTAGTCACATTTGATCATGTGTTACCTCCAGTGGGCAATACTATTATTGTGGACCGAGTGTATCGGTCATGTGTTATATCTATTAGGGGTCTGGAGACCCGATTGGATCTGTTATTGCTTAGCATGGTTGACTTTGATGTGATATTGGGCATGGATTGTCTATCTCCATGTCATGTTGTTCTAGATTGTCACGCTAAGGCCGTGACATTAATGATGCCGGGATATCCAAGAGTCGAGTGGAGAGGTTCTATTGATTATGTGCCTAATAGGATGATTTCATACCTGAAGGCTCACCGTATGGTAGAGTAAGGATGTCTGTCTTATTTAGCTTTTGTGAGGGATGTCAGTGCTGAGACTCCCACTGTTGATTCTATTCTTGTAGTCTGTGAGTATCCAGACGTGTTTTATGCTGATCTGTCGGGCATGCGGCCCGACAGGGATATGGATTTTGGCATTGAGCTGGTGCCGGGCACTCGTCCTATTTCTATTCCATTGTATCGTATAGCACCAGCGGAGTTGAAGGAATTGAAAGTGTAGCTTCAAGAACTCCTAGAAAAGGGGTTCATCCGGCCTAGGGTGTCACCTTGGGGTGCATCAGTGTTGTTCGTGAAGTAGAAAGATGGTTCCATGAGGATGTGTATTGACTATAGGCAGCTGAACAAGGTTACAGTCAAGAATAAGTATCCTCTGCCTTGCATTGATATTTTTTTTTACCAACTTCAGGGAGCTAGGGTGTTGTCTAAGATTGACTTGAGATCCGGGAAGCATCAGTTGAAGATTCAGGGTTCAGATGTTTCCAGGACGGCTTTCAGGACCCGTTATGGCCACTATGAGTTTTTGGTAATGTCTTTTGGGCTGACCAATGCCCCAGCTCCGTTCATGCTTTGATGAACAACGTATTTCAGCCATATTTGGATTCCTTTGTTATTGTGTTCATTGATGACATCCTGGTGTATTCTCGTAGCCAGGAGGAGCATGCCCAACATTTGAGGGTTGTATTGCAGAGATTGAGGGAGGAGAAGCTTTATGCAAAGTTCTCTAAGTGTGAGTTTTGGCTGGACTCAGTAGCTTTCTTGGCACACGTGGTGTCCAGCGAGGGTATTCAGGTTGATCCGAAGAAGGTAGAGTCGGTTCAGCGTTGGCCAAGACCGTCCTCAGCTACAGAGATTAGGAGCTTCCTTGGTTTGGCGGGGTATAACTGTCTCTTTGTGGAGAGGTTTTCTTCTATTGCTTCACCCTTGACCAAATTGACTCAGAAGGGTGCTTTGTTCGGGTGGTCAGACGAGTGTCAGGAGAGCTTCCAAAAACTCAAGACGACGTTAACCTCAGCTCCAGTGTTAGTATTTCGATCAGCTTCAGGTTCTTATACCATGTATTGTGATGCCTCGAGGATAGGAATTGGTTGTGTTTTGATGCAGGAGGGTAGGGTGATTGCCTACGCCTCACGCCAGTTGAAGACTCACGAGAAGAATTACCTGGTGCATGATCTCGAGCTAGCAGCCATTGTTCACGCCTTGAAGATATGGCGTCATTATTTATATGGGGTTCATTGTGAGATTTTTAGAGATCACCGTATCCTGCAGCACTTGTTTAAATAGAAGGATATGAATTTGTGTCAGAGGAGATGGTTGGAGCTTCTCAAGGACTATGATATCACTATTCTATACCATCCGGGGAAGGCCAATGTAGTGGTCGATGCCTTGAGTCGCAGAGCAGAGAGCTTGGGGAGTCTAGCATATCTTCCACCGGCAAAGAGACTATTAGCACTTGATGTTCAGGCCTTAGCGGGCCAGTTGGCGAGGTTGGATCTATCGGAGCCCCGCCGGGTATTGTCTTGTGTAGCCTCCAGGTCTTCTCTTTATGACCGTATCAGAGAGTTCCAGTATGATGACCCACACTTTCTCGTTCTTCAGGAAAGGTTCTGGCGGGGTGATGCCAGGGATGTAGTTATTGGCGATGATGGTGTTATGAGGATGCAGGGTCGTATATGTGTGCCTAATATAGATGGGCTTCGGAAGTTGATTCTTGAGAAGGCCCACAGCTCGCGGTATTCCATCAGTCCGAGTGTCGCGAAGATGTATCAGGATCTCAGGAGGCATTATTGGTGGAGGCGGATGAAGAAGGAAATTGCTGGATTTGTAGCTCGGTGTCTCAACTTCCAGCAGGTCAAGTACGAGCACTAGAGACTAGGTGGATTGCATCAGAGTTTGGTTATTCCTGAGTGGAAGTGGGAGCGGATCTCCATGGACTTTAGTAGTTGGACTCCCACGAACTTCGAGGAGGTTTGATGCTATATGGGTTATTGTGGATCGGCTGACTAAGTCCGCGCACTTCATTCCTGTTGGTACTACTTATTCTTCAGAGCGGCTAGCTAAGATTTACATCAAGGAGATAGTTCGGTTATGGTGTTCCGGTTTACATCATTTCTTATAGAGGTACTTAGTTCACATCACAGTTCTGGAGGTCCGTGCAGAGAGAGTTGGGTACTCAGGTTGAGTTGAGCACGGCTTTTCACCCTCAGACGGACGGGCAGTCCGAGCGCACTCTTCAGATTCTAGAGGACATGTTGCGTGCTTGTTTTATTGACTTTGGGGGTTCATGAGACCATTTTTTGCCTCTTGCGGAGTTTGCAAATAATAATAGTTATCAGTCGAGCATTCAGATGACCCAATTTGAGGCTTTGTATGGGAGGAGGTGTGGATCTCCGGTTGGTTGGTTTGAGCCGGGTGGCGTCAGACTCTTGGGTACGGATTTGATACAGGATGGTTTGGATAAGGTGAAGTTGATTCAGGAGCGGCTTCGTACGGTGCAGTCAAGGTAGAAGAGTTATGCGAACCGGAAGGTCCAGGATGTACCTTTCATGGCTGGGGAGAAGGTCATACTGAAGGTGTCACCCATGAAGGATGTTATGCGGTTTGGGAAGAGGGGCAAGTTGAGTCCCCGATTCATTGGGCCTTTTGAGGTGCTTTAGAGGGTTGGAGAGGTGGCTCATAGACTGGCCTTTCCACCTAGCTTGTCAAGCGTGCATCCAGTAGTTCAATTTTTCCATGCTTCAGAAGTGTATTGGTGACCCATCTCATGTTTTAGACTTCAGTTCGGTTCAGCTTGAGGGTGATATGTCTTATGAGGTAGAGTCAGTAGCTATTTTGGGTCGTCAGGTCAAAAGGTTGAGGTCTAAGGATATAGTTTCAATAAAAGTGCAATGGAGATGGTAGCCGGTGGAGGAGGCCACCAAGGAGACCGAGCGGGAGATGCAGAGAAGATACACCCACCCATTTAAGACTCCAGGTATGTTTCTAGACCTGTTCGAGGACGAACATTTGTGTAAGAGGGGGAGAATGTAACGATCCAGACGGTCGTTTTGAGAGTTTTGCCTTGTTTTTTTCCTATTTTTGCTTCATTCTTTTTTGGTTCAGCTCTTTTGTGTTGCGTTGGGTTGACTGGTTCGGGTTCGGGTTGGTTGTGGTGAGAAATGAGACACTTAATCTCTTTGATTGGTGTTTTAGTTAGAAAAGTCAACCAGAAGTTGACTTGTAGGTAAATGATCTCGGAATGTGATTTTTGTAGCTCGGATAACTTCATTAGATGATTTGGGACTTAGGAGTGTGTTCGGAATGTCATTTGGAGGTCCGGAGTAGAATTAGGCTTGAATTGGCGAAATTAGATTTTTGGCGATTTTCGGTCGGCGTTGGAAAATTAGCTATCGGGTTCAGCATGGAATTTCGGAAGTTTGAGCAGGTCCGTAGTGTCATTTGGGATGTGTGTGCAAATTTTCAGGTCATTTGGACATGGTTTGGGTGGTTTCAGCACTGTTGGCGGATTTCTGAAGTTTAAAAACCCTTAGGCTTGAATTTGGATTTGATTTGGTGTTTTGATGTTATTTTAGCATTCCGAGGGTTCGACTAGGTTGGTATATTGATGTATGACTTGGTACTTTTGGTTGAGGCCCCGAGGGGCTCGGGATTGATTTCGGGTTATTTTGGAAGGTTGGAAATTGGGAAAAATTGCAGAAAATGGCTGCTGGTGCAGGCCTTCTGGTGTGGCCGCACCTGCGGACAGGGAGCCGCAGGTGTGAAGGCGCAGGTGCGGAAAGAGGACCCTGGCCTGGGAGCGGAGGTGCGGAAGTTTGGTCGCACCTGCGGGCCTGCAGGTGCTTGTTGAGGACCGTAGATGCGGAATTTTGGCTTAGTGAGATTCCGCACCTGCGAGGAATTTTCCACACCTGTGGCGCCACAGGTGCGAGATTGTGGTTGCAGGTGCGATATTGCTGGGCAGAACCTATATAAAGTTGCCTTTGCGAATTCCACTCATTTTCTTCATCATTTTGATGGATTTTGGAGCTTTGAGCTGGGATTTCAAGGGAGAATCAAGTGTATTCAGTGAGGTAAGCTACATGGGCGTTGTATCTTGTGTTTATGGCAATTATCACATTGTTTAATCATGTTTTAGTGGTGAAATTTGGGAGATTAGCGCTTGGAATTTGAGAGTATAAATTGGGGATTTGAGGGGCCATTTGGGGTCCGATTTTGATGTATTTGATATGCATGAACTCGTGAGAGCGTAAGGATTCTAGTCTTATGATTTTTATCAAAATCCGAGACGTAGGCGCGGTGGTCGGGTTTTGATATAAATTGGATATTTTCGAGTGCGCTTTGTCCCTTTAGAATATTTTGATGATATGAATATGTTTTGAATAGATTCGAAGCGCGTTGAGGCCGAGTCGAGAGGCAAAGGCATTGCGGAGTATTTTTCTTCCGGTTTGATGTAAGTAATGAACATAAATCTTGAAGTGACGGTATGAAACCCCAGTATTTCGTATCGTTTTGATAAATGAGGTGACACACATGCTAGGTTACGGGCGTGTGGGCGTGCACCGGTAGGAATTGTGACTTGGTTCATCCCGTGGCGACTATTAAGTCGCGTGTTTGATTTGAAATCATATGATATTCCGTATTTTATAGATTTGTACTATATTTTTGGTTGTATGCCATGTTCGGGGCCTTGTGCCAACCTGTTTGGACCCTCAGGGGTGTTTTACTACTATCCTCACACTGTTTTTTTTTATAGAAAATGCAATCTCAGTCATGATTTATACTTGTTCATTGTTCATTCTTATTTATCACTCTGTTTTCAAACAAATGAAAGATATTTTTGGGCTGAGTCCCTGTGATTTTTGGTGAGTTGCCCGAGTGGCTTGTGAGGATGATGGCTGAGCGAGGCCGAGAGCCGGATTATGAGGATAGTGATGGATCGGGCTGCACGCCGCAACGTTATATACATATATAAATATATATTAGATCGGGATGTACGCTGCAGCGATATATATATATATATATTAGATCGGGCTGCACACCGCAGCATTATATATATTGGATCGAGCTGCATGCCGCAGTGATATAGCGCTTAGGTTGAATGAGCCCCTCCGGAGTCTGTACACCCCCAGTGAGCGTAGTAGACTATTTATTTATTTATGGATCGAGTTGCACGCCGCAGCGTTATATATATATATATATATATGGCACCTATTGAGCGTAAACGCTGAGTGTAAGGTGCAGACTGACGAGAGATGAGTCCCGAGTGACTGAGAGGCTTGCCCGAGAGGCTTTATATTGTGAGTGACACTGTGCCCCAGGGGCTTATTTGCTATGAAACTACTTTTTTCACTCTTCTTTGCATTTCTGCCTCTAAACGATAAATGTTGAATAAATATTTTACATGAGATTTGAAAAAGGGAAACTGGAGTTTATGAAACTTTCGGAACATAGATTCCTGACTTGATTTATTGATTTCTACCGATATTTCTTATATGATTTTACATGATTTTTAAAATCTCGTCAACGCACTCAAGTCCTTATTTATATTTGTTACTTACTAAGTTGGTGTACTCACGTTACTCCATGTACCCTGTGTGCAGATCCAGGTGCCCGGATCGAGTGAGACTCGGTTGTTCTCAGTGGAGCTTTTCAGAGACTCTGAGGTAGCTGCACGTCGTTCGCAGCCCCACCCTTCTCCCTCTCATTTTTGTCGCTATTTACATTTTCCTAGACTTGATGTATTATGGAAGTACCGTGTCAAACTCTGTGTCCTATGTAGTGCTCATGACTGTTGACTCCGGGTTTCGGAAATTTTTGTTCAGATGTTTTCATTAATTATCCAAAGATTTTTAAATACTAAACGTGCAAGATTTTTTGATAAATTGTGTTAATGTTTTAAACGGGAAGTTCCTTGTATTATGTTCAGTATATAGGCTTGCCTAGTACTACGATAGACGCCATCATGACCAATGTAGATTTGGGGTTGTGACAGAATATCACTTTGTGGGAATGAATAACATAGACACTCTTAAATACTAAAAGTAGAATCACTTATGGTATATCATTACGTTTACGTATCGTTGCTTGGATCATGCCAAAAGAAAGAAGGATTAGCCTTAAAATATCTAAATCGATTCTCTTGATAATCTTCTAACACACATCTTTTGCGAAAACACATCGACAGAACGAAGTAGGAAAAAATTCATTAGCAAGCTTAGCATCCAACATTGCTGGTCCATGGAGATTAAAACTAGTACGTTGCTTTCATGATTCTTAAGATAATGACTAATACTGAAAAACAACAATGTATCTTTCTTTAGGAGACCCTACCAAATCACTTACAAGAAATAAACAGTACGTTGCTTTCATGAATCTCAAGGTAATGTCTTACGTTGTTTTCCTGGTTTTTAAAAAGAAGATGTTTTAAATAGGGAATGTTGGCTTAACCATATTCAAAGACCTTGAAGTCTTGTCACCTACTCAATAATGACTTAACAGTCATATATATATATATATATATATATATATATATATATTTGGGTGGCTTGCTGTCACGTGGGAGTGGGATGAGTATTTTAATTTTATCCTATAATCAATTAATTAATTAATATCTCGCTACCTGGTAATTAACTAATAACCCGCATAATTAAAAATTGTCTCAAATTACTTAAAATTTTACTTATTTTTAATACACTTTATACAACTTACTATCATGGTCATGTGGTATCATATAAAATAAATACATACACTATTAGTTCATTAAAACATTCATGTAAAAATACATATATTTTCTCAACATTCTAATTTTCCTAATCTCATATAAAGAGTACAAATTTTTTGTATGCTTAGTTTTTAAAATGGTAAAAAGATAACCTTCTTTTCATGTGAGACAAAAATTTCTATCTTTAAAATAAAAAAAATCTCATAAACTTTCTCATATTATGTGTATAATTTAAAACATATTCGAAAGTAATAATATTAATAACTGTATCAAATCATATTTTTCAAACCATTTTTATTTTTTTTTACAAAAAATATTCCACTCAAAATACCATATCAAATATATATAATGATGTCAATGTTGTTAAACTCACGGGATGTAACACAATTAACAAGTAAAGCATAGATGTCAAGTAAGAACCTGCAACAATTAAAACATATAACAAGAGTTAACATGGTATAAATGAAGATACGGAAATAAATAGCACAATCCCGCATGCTATATCCTATGACGGTGTATATACACTTGTCACCTTGTATATACGTTGTTTCCCCACATAATTCACATAATAAGTAGACCAACAAGTCCTAATTCCCTCAAGTCAAAGTTAGTCATAACACTTATCTCTTTCCGCAATCAAATCAACACTCAATCACGTCCTTGCCTTTAAGATTAGCCTCCAAACTAGTTAAATCTAGCCAAATATTATTCAAATAATTTAAAATAAGCTTTAGAAACTACCCATGAGTGAAAAAGATTTGATATTTAACGAGATTGGAAAAAGTAAACAAAAATCAACCCCGGACCTGCTTCGTCAAAACTCGAGATTCAGATCAAATTTGATTACCCATTCACCCCCGAGCCTGATTATGTGATTTGTTTTGAAATCTGACCTCGCACCGCCTTTTTCCGAAAGATATGGAGTTTTTTCAATTAAAGTGACATTATCCGAAATGAGATTATTTATTTTATTAGAGTAGCCTTGGGATAATTATTATGGTGTCCCAAGTCACCAGTTTATTTTTAGAATCCCAAATCGAGGAAATTGACTCTATTTATGATCCGCGAACACAGAAGACGGATTAAGGAATTATGTTAATCCGGGAGAAGGTGTGAGACACTCCCGAGTTTCGTGATTTTAGCACAGTCCCTGAACAATTCATATTCGGCTTAATTATCTGAATTATTACATGTTTAAAACCTTTTATGTGTTGCCACTTCCATACCGCTTTTAATGATTTTTAAACAATTATGGAGTTTATTTAAATAAGTCGCGTTGTCGCGCAATTGTTATTTTTATACATATCGCAAATCACTTCACGTGAAACGTACCCGTGATTCATAACATGTTTATTTAATTATTTGATGTTGAGGTCAAGTCGTGTGAAACGCACACTTAAATTTGAGATTACGTGCCATAATTACGTCACGGGAACTGTATCCATAATTGTGAGGTTTATTTAATAAGCGTGCCTAAAGCAACTAGTAATATTCAAGAATGGTTTTCCTAAGCTAATTCGAGATGATTTGTGAAAATAGTAAATAATGGAAAATAAATTATAGGAAGAGTACATACTAAAGTCATCGGGCATGGCCAATTTCTCTTCCAGACCAACTCTTTTAACTTCAATTCGCCAGCAAAACCCGACGCCTAAACGAATAAAACTAAAGTCTGTTCAAACCCATACAACCCAATTACCTTCATCTAAAGTCATGGCCTTCTTTATCCCATCTAAATCCCTTCAAAATCACTCAATTGGTGCAAGGTAAAGTCTCAACTAGTAGATTAAACAGTAGCTCCAATATACTCACCTAAAGATATGCAACAGACTTCATTAATCTATCACCCGATAATAATATTAGTAAACAAAACGAAAATGCCAATGGATTAAAATGAACCAAATAGCACCATAAAACATGTACAACCACATACCAAAGGATGAACTTCATTAACCAAATAAAGCAACCTCGTTCACAAACCAAGAGTAACAGGGAACCAATAATACGAAAATCTCATAAAAGAACTTGCTAAACAAACTGAAACAGAAGTAATAAGAAAATAACTAATCAAAACATGTAAACCAAAACAACGAGTTAAGAATTCAAGCATTTACATAGAATCTAAAATAAGATCGGATCTTTATAGTTGCAAGTATTCTCGAATCATCAAGCAAACGAGAAACTCGAACAGGAAACCAAATGCCTAGCGGAACCTCAACGAACCTCGACTAAACCGCCTCGAACTCGGCTCGTTTGTAGTGATTGACAGAGTAGAAATGAGCTGCAGGACTGTGTTGAGGCTGCTGTTGGTGTTGTTTTGAGCTGAAATTGGCAGCAGTTTGAGCTGCTTTTTCTGGGTCGAATTGGTGCTGTTTTAGCAGCGCTTTTGGGGCTTTTAGATGGGGCTGCGTTTTGGATGTTGTTTTTTGCTAGAAATTGGTGGGGGTTTGAGCTCGTTTTTGTGGTTTAACGGAAGTTTAGGGGGTGGTTTTTGGGAGGAGAAGATGATGGCTGCCTCTTTTGCTCTATCCCTCTGTCCTCTGATTTATTCCCCCGTCTTTTCTATCTCTCTGTCACACTATCTAATTGTGTGTGTTCATATAGGAGGAGTGCAAGTGCTTGGTGGTGTGAATTGGAGAGTAAGAAATTCATGTGCAGGTGTAAAGTTTGTTATTAAAACAAAAAGAATCTTTGCAACTTTTTTTTTTTAAAGAAAATTTACTAATCAGGAGCCTAGGGCTAGTTTTATTAATAATAAAAAGCAAAACAGAATCACATAGGAATAGTACAAATAAGAGGGACAATAGTACCAGTAGTGTTGTCTTTGTGCTTTGGCTATATAATCACTCATCTGCGCCTCACAATGCCCTATATGGCAGCCTCATGTAGAGGATCATGGTGTAGCTGCCGTCAAAGTCTCACGAGGGCATATAATCTCATAGCCATTTGGATATCTTTCCAAAGGTATGGGACAAGAGCAACACAAACTGGACTAAACATTACCTTACTAATCCTATCGAGGCATAAAAAAGCCCCTCCTACTAGCATGCCATTAAAAAGTAAGAACTAGAAAGTACCAAATACTCTATAATCATCATAGAGTTTATAACATACTCTATGATGATATAACAAATGAGTATACTAATATAGTGATATAATAAAATGTAGTACTAATTAAAGTCTTGTACCTTCTTGCCCAAGATTGCAACTTCTTCAATTTGTAATTACTTTTCCTCTTCATCCCATCTCTTCAAAATATCTTCAAAGTCCATGACTTCTTTTTTGAACGATTGGATCTCGTAGATGTGATTGGAACATCTTGTTTTTGCTTGGCAACTCTCATAGGAAGCCGCCTAATAATTGTTTCCTCATTCAGCCTGCCATCCCAACTCTTCTTCCTTGTGTGTGTCTTCTTGCTTTGTCTGCTATGCATTGGTGATAAATCATTTTTTCTTGTTGCCTCTGCCCTGCACTGTTGCATCATTGCATCTTTCTCACCTTCTTCATAAAAATCTCTCCCCAATATCACAGGATTTGGCAATATTGCCTTGTTTTGATTTTGTTGTATGTCTTATCTTTTATTTTTGGTTCTATTCACACGTCCAGCGCTAGCTACCTAAGTTGTATTTAGAGAGTTCATAGGTTTGGAACTTACCAAAGCATCGAGAAACTTTCTATCCTCCAAAGTGATAGTTGGTGGCCTTATTTCCTGTTGTTTTTGTCCACCAGTTATGAGTGTTGCTAATTCTCTTGAATTGTTTACACTAAGTTTCTGTTGTCCATGATTTCCTACTGTTACTGCATATTGATCAGCCACACAAATAGCAGCTGAATTGGTCATAAAAATCTGCTGCTGCCTAGTCGACTTTGCTCCAGACTTGTTTGCAAACTGCTGCTGCCCAATCGACTTTGCTCCAAGATTACTTGCATTCAACTGCTGCTCAGTTGTTGCATTCAACTGCTACTACTGCTGTCCTGGCTGTTTTATTACTGGAAGACTAGCACTTGTACTGCTCGACAAGATCTGGTGCTGCCCAGGCTGATTTGCTACTGGAAATTCTTGCAAAGTTGTTCCAGTTGTCTTATGTTGCTGCCTAGTCTTATGTTGCTGATCCTAACTTAGAAGAACGTCCAATTTTTGGAAAGGAAGTTGAACCTACTGATAACATCTCCCCATCACCACTACACCTCTCACCTTCATTAGTAGAATCCTCCGCAAAATCAACTCCCCAGTCTTCTTCATCATCATAGTCTGGTTGGTCAGCCCATAACTTAGATTTAATTGCCATCGCCCTCACATTTGCTTTAATAACCTCATTTTTTTTTCCTGTGGACGGCACCAACTGTCCTTGATCACCACCATGTTTGCCACAAGACTCTAACGATTGTGATGGTACTTCAAAGACTGAAGCGTTCAACGTAACCAATGGTTGTTTAAACATATTAGTGTTTAACATCATTGCACTTTGGGCCTCTTTAATGATTTGTTCAACTTGAGGATCGGAAAAATGAAACATAGGTGCATTGGAACTATGGGCTTGGTTTCCCTTTAGTTCAGTTCCCAATTTGTTCTTAGAGTCAATTCTTCGAACACCCAATTTTTTTGTCAAATCTACACTGTCTTTCCCTCCTCGTTCATTGCTGGGAATTATAACTAATTGTTTGGACATCACATTACCATTTAAAACTATTTCATCAACTTCAAGATCCCCAGCAACAGCAAGAACCTCGTATGTATTTGGGCTGGTCACAAGATTAGAAGCATTTGGTCGAACACTTCCTGATTTTTGACTTTGTGACACCACCTGTTTCGTAGGTGATTTTTTTGTTGAAAGCACGTTCCAAACCCCCTATTTTGTGTTTGTATTATTTCCCTTACCTTCACCAACTGATTCTCCAGTGTTAACTTCCATATCTACTCCCTTTTGCCCAGTCAGTTTAACGCCTAAAGTATGGTCCTGAGCAACCTGTTGAGCCTGAGTCCCCTGCTCACTTTTAGCTTGAGCAGTTGGAATTTTAGCCTCTACATTGACAACCTTTGTAAATATAGAGACTTTTCTATCATCAGCTGCAATAGCATCATTAACCTTCCCAAGTTGCATAGCTGCACCAGCTCGATCAACAGTCACCTTTAAACCTGCAGCAGTTGACGCAACAGTTGCATCTTTAATAGAATGCAAATTATCATAAGCATGCACAACTGGATTTACTGCATTGAGAATCGTTGCTAAGGACTTTTTAGGAGGAACATCTCTTGTAGGTTTAGGTAGACCTTTATCGACCTTTGAAACATCACTAATAGTGATATATTCATCTACTCGATCCATCACTTTCTCATTGTTCATATTAACCATTTGTTTTCCTCCTTCTATTTGCGAAACTTGTTGTTCAGTCACATGTTATTTAGCTACTTCAACTTCCAGTTGTCTTCCTCTTTTTGCATTAAGAAAATCCCTAGCATCACCTTCTAGTTTCTCTATGCTGTCCAGACCCCCACTTTCTTTCACTGAAGCTGCCTCCTCTTTATATTTTGTAATCCTCCATCGACATGATCTTTCATCATGTCCTTGATGCTTGCAACATATACAATATTCTGGCAGGTTGTCATATACTATCACTTAATAATATTCTACTATTTTTCCAGATTTTTTATCCACTATATGAATCCTAACTTTCTTAGGATGCTTGTCCAGTAGGTCTAGTAAGACCTTAACCCATGTTGTACTTGGTCGTGTTCGATCTTGAGTCACTTTGTCCAATGAAAGAGGCTTTCCTACTGTTTAAGATATAGACATTAACAATTTTTTTGCAAAAAAATTCACAGGCAGATCAGGTAACGAAATCCAAACGACTGCCTTTGAAGTTTCTTCACGTGGATTAAAACCTATCATCCATGGAAAGGTTCTAAAGAAGAATTCATCACCCTTTGCCTTAAAAATACCAGTAGTCATTGATAGGAACTGAACAAAGTCATCAAACAAATCAAATCTTACCAATATGTGTCAAAATTCTAGTTGCCCGACATTACAGTAGCCTTTAACATCAAATTGCTTTGGTATGATTTGTCGCAGCTCTTGAATGTCTGGTTTTCCATATGAAAACTTGAGTATTACAGCTTGGTGCAATACTTTTTAAATGGTGGATGTATTAACCTCTTCAATAGTGAATTCCACTGTTGGTTCTCCATGAACAATATTCACAGGAATCAAATCGATTTTGGACGAAAGTGCGGTAGATTGTTTTTGTTGAAACTGACCTGCATATGGCTGTTTTTGCTTGGTATTTGGGAGTGTTTCCAGCGTGTTTAAACTTGTCTCTCCCACAACCAAAGGTTGGGGAGAGATCGCAGCATCCATGGCTGCCAAAACTCACATGAAAATCGCCAAAGAGAGGAGAGAGCTAGGGAGCGTGGGAGGGTTTTTTGGGTTTTGGGTCGAATCTTTGCAACTTCGCCATCTCTAATTGGCGCTTTTTTTATTTAATTTTTAAATTATTTTCTTTTTAAGAGAACAAGGATGAAATATTAGCTAAAGTATCTCTTTAAAGAGAACATATTTTTCTTTGTGAGCTTTTTCTTTTCTTTTGCAAATGAAACACAACTAATATCTAAAAATGTGACTCTTATGTGTGATTTTAATACAACAACAACAATAACATACCAAATATTATCCCACACGGTAGGGTCTGAGGAGAGTAGTGTGTATGCAGACTTTACCCCTACCTTGTGAGAACAGAGAGGATGTATCCAACAAACCCTCGGCTCAGGAAAGTATAAGCATCATATTTAAGAAAATATAGACAAGAAGGGACAGTACCAAAAACCCATATAAAAGAAGGATAAAACAACAAGATAGTAAGGTGGTCAACAATAAAGTAAAATAACAGAAACCTACTACCAACAAAAAGCGAGACTGCGTGCTAATATTACTGTTATGAACAATCTAGACTACCTACTCTACTACCGTAATCCTCGACCTCCATACCTTCCTATCAAGGGTCATGTCCTCGGTTAGCTGAAGTTGCACCATGTCGTGCCTAATCACCTCTCCCCGCCTCTTCTTTGGCCTACCTCTACCTCTCCGTAGGCCCTCATCAACCTCTCACACATCCTCACCGGGATGTATGTGCTCCTCCTCCTGACATGACTAGACCACCTAAGTCGCGCTTCCCGCATCTTGTCCTCAATAGGGGTCACACTCACCTTGTCGCGAATAACCTCATTTCTGATCTTATCTAACCTGGTGTGCCCGCACATCCATATCAACATCCTCATCTCTGCTACTTTCATCTTATGGACATGAGCGATCTTGACTGGCCAAAACTCAGCCCCATACAACATCGTTAGTCTGACCACCAGTCTGTAGAACTTACCATTAAGTTTCGGTGGCATCCTCTTGTCACACAAAACACCAGAACCTAGTCTCCATTTCATCCATCACGCCCCAATATCTTTTGTGTGATTTTAATGTTATCAAATAAACCTACTAAAAAGTGGAATAAATGTTAATATATGTAGATTAAATGTAAAAGATATTTAAATATTAAAAAGTGATAAATTATTAAATATGGTCAAAAATTAGGTGCTCACAACCGCAATTGTGAGGTCTAAATCTCAATTTTACAAAATCTCCAAATTTTACCCAAATCCCTAATTTCTACCATAAAAATGCTATATTAGATGTTAAAAACACATGAAATGTATTGGCTAATTGAAAGGAAATGGATTAAAGTTTCTTACCAATGAATTTGGGAAGAATAATCTATTGAAATATTTCCTCTAGAGTGTTTAGGATTGAGAAATGGTGTAAAATGAGATAAGTCCCGATTTTTCTATTTCCCCAATTGTGGATGTCACAACTGAAACACGGGTCGCAAATGCAAATTGTGTGCCAGAAGCCCAGAAGTTGCAATTGCGACAAATTGATCGCAAATGTCATGACCCAAAATCCGACACAGGTCGTGATGGCGCCCAACACCGGAGTCAGGCAAGTCAACAGTTGTTTACTAGTGAGGTTACCCCTATTTGACATACCAACCCCACTCTTCCCAAGTTTTTAAACTTTGATCATTTAATTAAAAGCGAAAACATTAACCAATTTAAATAAATATAGCCGAAATGATTGTGATCCAATATATACAGTCCCAAAATAAGAGTCTACTATGTGTATGCCAGGAACTAGTGTCACAAGTCAATAGGTAATCTAGCAGAATATACAAAATATGATACAAGTTGTACTACTGTCTGAATGGATGTAGATAGAAACAAACAAAAGATAACTCCATAGCCCAGCTGAGGATCGCCAAGGAAGGCAGCTCACCGTGGAGTCAGGTCCAGAAGATATATATCAAGCTCCGGTCAGATAACCAGATGTACCATCCTCAAAACCTGTACAATTACGTACAGAAGCATAGTATGAGTACATAAACAGATATGTACCCAGTGAGTATCCCACCTAACCTCGAAGAAATAGTGAAGAGAGGTCGACATGATACTTACTAGGGTCAGACAATGTGGAATGAGTACAGGCTAACCAATAGTAGAAGTAATGAAAAGTAATAAGGAAATGAACATAAAATAACAATCACTAGTACCCTCGCGCCATCCTTTTTCCATGGCATACAAGTTATTTATCCTTCTTTCTTTTCATGAAAACAACAGTTGCAATTACAGGGCTTCTCACAAACTACCAAAACATATAACAAGCTATAAACGTACGGTCATTACAACGTGAAAAGTAAATGTACACTGCCAAGGGTCGAACGGCCCGAACCATAGATACATCTATCTGCCCCGCTCGTGAATCGAATATGCGACATTGTTAATATAACACCAAGTCCACCCCCGCTCACGAGTCGAACGTGCGACTCGGGTTAATATAATATTAGGGCTACCCTGCTCGCGAATCATCCATGCGACTCGGGTTCCCATATAAATTCCAATTCATGATTAGCAGGAGATTTCCAGATAATTTAGCAAGGGACATACTAACAGTGTGAGAATTTTAGAGATATCAACTTCAATCATAACCCCTTAGGCCTTTACATGTGAGATTCGAGGACATTAGGCTACTTAATCCATATACAAGATCACAGATTCAACACATAAAACATGCTTGTGAGTCCTAAACTACCCGACAAAGCATAATAATAGCTGCGCACGGACTCTCGTCACTTCGTGCGTACGCATACCCCGCAAATAAGGAGAAAACCACCATTTATAATTACCTATTGGGACAATTCCCTATACAAGGTTAGAAAGGAGACTCAGCTCGTGCCAAATTCACTTCGCGGACCAAGAACGTGCCCGAAACGCTGAACTCTACACCTGAGGACTCGAAACTAGCCAAAAGTTATACAAATTCATTAATTTATGCTCAACATATGGAAATTCTCCTACTCATTTAGTAAATTCACCATTCTTGAAGAAATTCTAAAATCTGACCCAGGGCCCACATGCTCGGATTTCAACATTTCTCGAAGGAAACACTCACCCATAGCCTAAGGATCACAAATATACGATTTCCACTCGATTTCATAGCTAATTGACGGGTAAATTCTCAAATTAATGAAGGCCCTAGGTCACTACCCAATTCTTGATTTTCCACTAATTTTAGGTAGTTAATTTAGCTTATAATCTATACATAAAGCTAATATTAGAGTAGATTTTACTAACCTTAGATGACCAGGTCGATAGCCCCTCAACAATGGTGGAAATCGCTCCAAGGAAGAAGAAGAAAATGAGAAAAATAGGTTTAAAACCTGTGTATAAAAACACCCGGTCTGGACAGTGTTTTCGCACATGCGGCTCCAGGACCGCATCTGTGGTCTCGCACCTGCGAGCAAAGGCCTACACCTGCGGAAATGGACTGGGGAGCCTGGGCCTGCACCTGCGGAGTGGAGACCGCACCTGCGGCTACGCTCCTGTGGAACTTTGTCCGCACCTGCGAGAATTGGCCAGACCTCTTGGGGTCACACCTGCGATGCCTGCGGTCCCGCACCTGCGACTGGGCAACTGCACCTGTGGTCACACCAGAACAGGTGCACCAGCAGCTATTTTAGCTGGTTTTTAGCCCCGTTAGGTGCCCGGGAGGCACCTGGGCCCACCCGAGCTCTAGTCCAAATATACCAACGAGTCCCAAATCATAATACGGAATTTCTCGAGCCTTCGGAACACCCAAAACAATGCTAAATCTCAAAATCACACCTCCAAACCTCAAGAACAAAACTGAGAAACTTTAAGTTTTCTAGACTTCGCTCATAACGCGCTGAACCGACCTATACAACTCGGAATGACACAAAATTTTGCAGGCAAGTCACAATTAACAATACGAAACTATTCCCGATCTCTAAATTCTGTTAGAACCTTGATAACACAAAAACACATCCCAAACCAAAATAGGAACTTAAGGAACTTCTTATTTCAATATTGGGCGCCGAAATGCTCCTGGGTCATCAGAAACCCATTCCGAACATACGCCCAGGTCCAAAATCATCACATGAAGCTACCAGAATCAACGAAACTCGATTCCGAGGTCGTTTACCCAAAATGTTGACCGAAGTCAATCTTGGCCTTAAAGGCCAACCTTAAGGAACCAAGTGTTCCTATTGCACTCTAAACACCTCCGAATCCCGAACCACTAGTCCCCGCAAGTCATAAATCATAAAATACCGCTATGGGAAGTTTCATTTAGGGGAACGGGTCTAATAACGCAAAACGACCGGCCAACAAATGCGCCAAAAAATTTGTAAATTGAGAATCTTTCCTAAGTTTCCAGGGGTCGCAAAGACGACAAAGATGATCGCAAAAGCGATCGTAGCGAGTTCACAAATGAAAACTATTTCCTCGCAAATGCAAGGTCACCTAGTCCAGCCCCTTGCTCGCAAAGGTGAATTCATGTTCGCAAAAGCGAGGCACACATTTGCGAGCCAGGCCTCGCAAATGCGAGATCTGCAGATCAACACTAGAACCGAAAGCACACCAGCTATTGCAATTCATCTAAAACTCATCTGATACACACCTGAAACTCACCCGAGCCCGTTGGGCTCAAAACTAAGCATGCACACAAGACTAAAAGTATCACATGAACTAGCTCGAGGATCAAAATACCAAAATAATATCTAGAACTATGAATTGGACATCAAAACACATGAAATTCAAAAGAAAACTCAAGAACCTCTAGAATCATAACCAAGCACCCGAATCCTATCAACCCAACACCAAATTGCACCATATTTTGCAGAAAAGTTTCAAATGATAAAACGAACATATTCCAAGTCCTAAAATAAAAATCCAAACCCGATAACCATAAAGAACCTATGGACAAACCTATGAATTTTTCAAATATTTAAATTGCTAACTTTCAGCAAAACAAGTCAAATCAACCTAGGGACCTCCGAATTCAACTACGGCCATACGCCCAAATCCAAAATCACAATACGGAGATATCAAAACCGTCAAAATACCAATCCTGGGTCGTTTACCCAAAATATTGATCGTAGTCAACTCAAATTCCATATTAAGTCAATCAAATTTTTGGTAAATAACACGCATTGCGCCTGCAAATAAAAAAATATCAAATGATCTAATAAAGGTCTTGGAACACGTAAAGAAGGGATAGTACCCAATACTATCTATCAGGTCGTCACATTTTGTAAATATAAGTTAGTATTAATATTTTAGCTTAAATAATTAATTTTCTAGCTTAAGTGTCAGACAATAGGAAATTGATAGTTTTGTAAATAAATGTTAATGATAAGTGTTATGAATAGAATTGTAATTAGAGTGAATGTTTATCTTTTAGAGAGTTTGTTACTTTGTGGCTAAGTCATTTTTTCCCTATAAATAGAGGGGTCTTATCCCGTTATAAATCATCCTAAAATTCAATAAGAATTACCTTTCTCTTTTCCTTGCAATATTATTCTTCTCCTTATTTTTTTATTTTACGTTATCAACATAAGACTCTACCATCTCAAGAAGCTCTTTGAGAAGATTAAGGTATAACTTTTCTCCTCTTTTAATTATGACTTACGTTATGAAAAGAAAGTTCATAGCCCTTGAAATTACGTGCAAGAACTATATGACATGGGTATTGGATATTGAAATCCATTTAGATACAATGGGTCTTGGAGATGCCACTAAAGATAAAAATAAAGTGTCTACCCAAGACTATGCTAAGGCCTTGATTTTCTTGCGCCATCATTGTAATGACCCGACTGGTCGTTTTTAGCTCTAGCACGTCGTTCAGCAGTTTTAAGTCATGAGCAGCTCCATTTCAGGTATTATGACTCGTGTGCATGGTCGGAATTGAATCTCGTGAAGTTCGGAGTCAAGTTGGAAAGATATTCTCATTTCAGAAGCCTTTAGTTGGACAAATTGACTAAGATTGAAATTTTGAGTAAACGACCTTCGAATCAGGATTTAAAGGTTCCAGCAGGTTCGTATGATGATTTCAGACTTGGGCGTATGTCCGGATCGGGTTTTGGATAACCTGGGAGCATTTCGGAGTACATTTTAGAAGTCAGTATTTTGAAAAAAACTTCCTAAGTTTGGCTTGAAGCGCATTTCAATGTTATTGATGTTCGTTTAGGATTTCGAGTCTGTGAATAGCTACGTATGGTGATTCTGGAGTTGGGAGCGCGATCAGAAGTGAATTCGGATGTCCGTATGTCATTTTGAAGTCATTTGGCTAAAGATAGAAATTTGAAGGTTTTTGGGAAATCCGACCGGAAGTGGAAATTTTGATATCGGGGTCGGAATGCGATTTCGAAGGTTGGCGCAGGTCCGTAATGTCAAATATGACTTGTGCGCAAAATTTGGCGTCAATCAGACGTGATTTGATGGGTTTCGGCATCGAATGTAAAAGTTGGAAATTTCTAAGTTCATAAAGATTGAATTAGGGTACGACTCATTGTTTCGGTGTTGTTTGATGTTAATTGAGGCCTCGAGCAAGTCCACATTATATTTTGGAACAGGTTGGTGTAATTGGACGGGGTCTCGGGGTCCTCGGGTGGATTCCGGGTGGTTAACGGATCAAATTTGAAGTTAGAAGAGGAGCTGGGCTGCTGGTGTCTGGTGTGACCGCACCTGCGAGGATTTGGCCGTAGGTGCGTCTATGGTGCCGTAGGTGCGGCTATGGTGCCGCAGGTGCGGCTATATCGCCGCAGGTGCGAAGATTTGCTGGCTTGGCTGGGAGCGTAGGTGCGATGAAATTTCCGCACCTGCGAAGGCGCAAATGCGGACAATGGGTCACAGGTGCGGATCCGGCTAGAGGAGAAGGAAGCCGCAGGTGCGGGTTCTTGGGTGCACCTGCGGAAGCGCAGGTGCAAAATATAGCCTGGGCAGAATGTTTTAAAACCGAAATTTGTTGGCCATTTCTCTCATATTTCTCATGGATGGGGCGATTTTAGGGGAGCCTCAACAGGGATTTTCATCATGGATTACTAGGTAAGTAATTTCTTCATGCTTTTAAGTTAAATACAAGGTTTATGCATGGGATTAGAAATAGAAATTAGTAGGAAATTGAAAAATCTTGAAGAAAACCTAGAAATTTGTCTTTGAATGTTTAGCCACGAATTTTAGCATGGAATTTAGAGTAAATGTTATATTTGAGTTAGTAAGACTATGTGTAGGGTATATCTTCAAGAAATTTCGAAATCCGGGCACGTGGGCCCGAGGGCAATTTGGTTAATTCACTGAGCGGAGTTGGGAAAGTATATAATTTGAATTTGTTACGAGTATTAGAATGAATTTTCATTGCTTTGCCCGTTATTTGGTAGTATTGGGGCGTTGTGCATCCATTGGAGTCGTCGGAAGGGCTTGGAAGCTGGTTATGGGATTTCGGAGCGAGGTAAGTCTCCTTTCTAACTTTGTGAGGGGGAATTGTCCCCCTAGGTGAACTAATTAAATATGTTCTATTATATTCGGGGACTACGTACGCACGAGGTGATGGGAGTCCGTGCGTAACTACTAATATGCTTATGTTCGGGTAGTCTAGGACCCACAAGCATGCCTTACTGTTGTACTTGTGATCTTGCCAGTAATACTAGACCGCTAATACGATCGAAATAGTAATTGAATGTCTAAGGAGACTAGAGTTCATTTTCTTATTCATCTAGAAAGAGAATTGATTTCCTCCGTGGATAATTGTATACCTGATAAGGTTATATTATCGAATATTATTAAACTTGGCAAACGAGTTTCAAAACAAAGATTTAAAATCTATTTTTAATGTTCCTTTAAGAAGAATTTTACCACTTTCCTGAGTAACTGCTTTTTTGATAAAAATGCGGATTTATTATGTGAATATGTATACATATGAGCACCTGAGTCGCAGGTATGATTCGCGAGCAGGCTAGCCTTATTATTTTTATGTTGACCACGTCGCATGATCGATTCGCTAGCGGGGAAAAATAGATGCATCTATGGTTCGAGCCATTCGATACTTTGGCAGTGCATATTTTATTATTGTTGGTCTGTGCCGTTCGACTCTCGGCATTTCTTTCGCATGATAATTGCTGCGTATTTCCTGTGATTTATACATGTTTATCAGCCTAAGGAAATTCTTAAATTCCAGTTAAAAATAAGAAGAATTAATGTGAAATAAGTCTGATGTTCTCATCCCTGATTATTATTTAAATTGTCAATTGAAATGAAGAAGGTGTTAAAGTGTTAAATATAAGAAGAACTAATATTTCCTTATCCCTGATATTTAAATAAATTGCCTATGACATTCATGCTTAGTGTCTCACTTGATTATACTAGATTGACCTTTAGCAAGTGTCAAATCGACCTCTCGTCACTACCTCTCTGAGGTTAGGCGGGATACTTCCTGAGTACACGTTGTTTTCGTACTCATGCTACACTTGCTGTGCATTTTTATTGCACAGGTACTTTCACAGTGATGTGGCTGGTTTGGAGACTTAGGCGAGCTGTATCATCCGGAGGCGATTGCAGCTAACCGAGTCTCCCTCGTATTTTATTCATTTTGTTTTAAATTCCATTGTCCAATTTGTATCTCGGACAAGCTTTGTAATGATTGTATAAATTCTTAGAAATTGCTCATGAACTTGTGACACCGAGTTCTGGGATGTGTATGAGATGTATTTTATAAATAAATAGAATATTAAATTATCGTATTTACTTAATGAATTTTGTTTAGTTATTTCATAATAAGTTAAAGGTAATGATTTCAAAAATACTAAAACATGAAATTTTTTTCAACTAATTAATTATTGGCTTGCCTGACGATGGTGTCCGGCGCCATCATGACCTTAATAGATTTTGGGTCGTGACAACCACCTTGATGAAGGGTCGAAAATTGAATATCTCACAGTCAAAGATCCACTTATTTTGTGGAATGGCTTAAAGGAATGATATGACAACTTAAATTTGGTCACTCTTCCATAAGCACGATATGATTGGGCTCATCTGAGGCTTCAAGACTTTAAGTCTGTTTCTAAATATTATTCTGCGATGATCAGAATTACTTCTAAATTGAAACTCTATGGAGATAGTATCACTGACTATGATATGTTTGAAAAAACATTTACAATGTTTCATGCTTCCAATATGGTCTTGCAACAGCATTACCAAGAGAAATGTTTTAAGAAGTATTCTGAGTTGATTTCTCTTCTCCTTGTGGCTGAACGAAACAATGATTGGCTCATAAGAAATCATGATAATTGACCCACTGGGTCTACACTATTGCCTGAAGTTGATGAGGTGTATTTCCATTATGCTAAGCATGGAAAGCCCACCCTATTCGTGGTCCTGGCCGTGGCCGTGGACAAGGAAGAAAATTTCCTGATGTTAATCATCCCCGAAAGAAAAATAACCACCAAAAGTTAAAAGGAAAAGATGAGAAGCCAAAGGAAAATGCTATCGTTGCGGTGGAAAAAGGCATAGGGCAAGTATTTGTCGTATACCAAGATATTTGGTAGAGCTTTATCAAGCATCTCTAAAAATAGAGGCCCTAATAATTTTTTCTATGACAATTAATTTTATATCACCCACCTGGATGTGACAAATTTCTTTGAGCACCCTGATGGATAAATAGAACACTTGATCGGTGATGGATCCGTAGTTAAAGATGATGGAGTAGTTTAATTTTTATTTTTTGCCTATTCGTACTAGCTAGTGAATAAACATCATGTAATCGTAGTCTTTACATGAGTAATAGTTTCTCAATTAGTATTAATTAGTTTCGCTATAGTTGTTTATTTAATAAAATTTCGGTATGTCTGATTTTATTTTGATTAATTATTGTTTATTATTGATTTAGTTTACTTAGCTTTTATGTTGACTCGGAAAACATTTATTACAAATTTTGAGAGACAATTTGGCAAAAAAATGGTTTTGCTACTGGATCGTAGCAGTATCCACTTATATTTGAATTGTTTGATAAGAATACTTTTTTGTTTTATTTTTTTTTTTGATTGCTGGAACAAGGAAAAGGTTTGAGTGAACAGCCATACCTCTTATTTATGCAAAGTGTATATTTTTATATGCATAGATATATCAAGATTCTAATGAACTAATTCAAATAGAGTCCAACGTGTGTTGATGACTCTTTAAAACAGGCGGCCAGGCCCATTACTAGCGTCTCCTCTCTTTATCTCCTTTTTTAGAAACTAATAATATTAATGTTGTGTTAGTCATATATGTGATGTTCTTATAATTACATTATTTTTAGCAACGTAATTATTTGTATCATAATTAGAGTTTGCTCGAAATCGTATTAAAAGGTCACTATTGAAGCATTGACTTAACTTTGTTTTTTTCCTTGTTTTCTAAAATACTAATATTTATTCATATATTTCCTTTTGTATGCCAAAACTATTGAAAGCAAATATGGATATCTCGCAAAACAAACTTGAATCAAAGTTCAGTTGTAAAAATATTTTTTTAATTGATTCATGTACGACACATACAATATTCAAAGAGAAGAAATATTTCTCTCATTCAAGTATGTGTAAGGCAGATGTTACTACAATTTCTGGTAGTAGTAATCTAATTGAAGACTCTGGAAGAGCTACTATAACTCTACCCAAGGGAATAATACTGATCGCAGAGAATGCAATGTTCTCCTCCAAGTCCAAGAGGAACTTGTTGAGTTTTAAAGATATCTACCGAAATGAATATCATATTGAGATAATAGATGAGAATAAACTTGAATATCTCATCGTTAGCAAATATATCTCTGGCCAGAAAAGGGTAATTGAGAAATTCTCATCTTTATCTTGTGGCCTGTATTGGATAAGAACTAGTGCAATTGAGGCACATTCTATTGTAAACCAAAAGGTTACTGATTCCAATATTTTTGTACTTTGTCATGATTGATTGGGGCATCCTGGATCAATTATGATGAGACGAATTATAGAAAACTCAAATGGGCATCCATTAAAGAATTTAAAGATTCTTTTAAATAATCAATTTTCTTGCACTTATTGTTATCAAGGCGAGTTAATTATTAGACCATCAGCAATAAAGGTTAGGTTTGAGTCCCCTGCATTTTTGGAACGTACACAAGGTGACATTTGTGAACCTATTCACCCACCTAGTGGGTCGTTTAGATATTTTATGGTCTTAATATATGCATCTTCTAGATAGTCTCATGTGTGCCTATTGTCATCTCGCAACCTGACATTTGCAAAATTAATGGCACAGATAATTTGATTAAGGGAAAAATTTCCCGATAATCCATTTAAGTCTATTAGACTTGATAATGCTGTTGAGTTTTCATCCCAAGCATTTAGTGATTATTGCTTATCAATTGGGATAAAAGTGGAACATCTTGTAGCTCATGTTCACACCCAAAATGGACTTGCAGAGTCTTTGATTAAACGTCTGCAATTGGTAGCAAGACCGTTACTCATGAAAACGAGGTTACCCACTTCTGTTTGCGGTCATGCCATTTTGCATACAACAATGCTAGTTCATCTCAGACCGACAAATTATCATAAGTATTCCCTATTGCAATTAGTTTTGGGTCATGAACCTAATATATCCCATTTAAGAATTTTTGGATGCGCAAGATATGTGCCTGTAGCACCGCCATATCGCACCAAAATGGGTCCCCAGAAAAGGTCAGAAATATATGCTGGGTTTGAATCGCCCTCCATTATTCGCTACCTCGAAACATTAACGGGGGATTTATTCACTACACAATTTGCAGATTGTCGATTCGATGAGACATTTTTCCCCAAATTAGGGGGAGAAATTGGTGAAGCCAAACGTGAAATTTTATAGAAAAATCCATCATTATCTCATCTTGATCCACGTGCCTCTATTTGTTAAAAAGAGGTGCAAAAGATAATCCATTTGCAGAGAATAACAAATCAAATGCCAGACGCATTTGTGGATCTAAAAAGGATAACAAAATCACATATCCATGCAGAGAATGTTCCAATCCGTATTGATGTCCCTGTTGGACAATCTTCTAGTGTCATAGCTAATGAGTCTAAAGCACGCCTAAAACGTGGCAGACCATTGGGTTCTAAGGATCGAAATCCTAGAAAAAGGAAAACAAATGATCAAGATGGTACTACGAAAGAGTCTCATTAATAAATCCACAATTTAACCAATCCTGAGATTCATGGAAATCACTGAGCCTGAGACTCAGGAAAATAAGGAACTATCAATAAATCCAATCGATATTTAGTCAAAGTTGAATCAATTGGATATAGTGGTGGATTATGTCTTTGCATATAATGTTGCATCTAGCGTTATGCAATATAATAAGGATATTGAACCTCAATATTTTGGAGAATGTCGACAAAGACGTGATTGGCCAAATGGCAAGAAGCAATCCAATCAGAGTTGCATTCACTTGTGGAACGTGAAGTTTTTGGGCTTGTAGTCCAAACACCTAACGGTGTTAAGACTATTGGCTATAAATGGGTCTTTTTACATAAGAGAAATGAGAAAATGAGGTAAAAAGATATAAGATACTCCTTGTTGCACAAGGATTTTCACAAAGGCTTGGTGTCGATTATGAAGAAACATATTCACCCGTTATGGATGTTATAACGTTCCATTATCTTATTAGTTTTTTTTTCCATGAAAAGCTTGACATGCATTTAATAGATGTGGTTACCACCTTCCTTTATGGCTCACTTCATAATGAGATATACATGAAAATTCCCAAGGGATTTAAAATGCCTAACGCACATAATTCAAAGTCCCGGGAAATGTTTTCAATCTGTAACGACTCGGCTGGTCATTTTGAGAATTTAATTCATGTTCGGCGGCATAAGGTCTTGAGCAACTTCATATTATATGGGTTGACTTGCGTGTATGGTTCAATTCAGTTATCGGATGATTCGTAATCAAATTGGAAGAAGGATTTAATTTTTGGAAACTTAAGCGGTAAGAGTTGACCGAAAGTGTAAACGGATCCGGAATGGGTTTTGGATGATTTCAACAGCTTCGTATGGTGATTTTGGACTTAGGCGTGCGTCCGGATTTGGATTTGGAGGTTCGTAGGGTGATTTGAAGCATTTCGGTGAAAGTTGGAAAAATTGAAGTTTGGAAAATGGAGAAGTTTGACCAATAGTTGACTTTGGTGATATCGGGGTCAGAATACGATTCTGAGAGTTGGAACATGTAACGACCCGACCGGTCGTTTTGAGCTCTAGCGCGTCGTTCAGTGGTTTGAAGTCATGAACAGCTCCATTTCAGGTATTAGGACTTGTGGGCATGGTCGGAGTTGAATTTCGGGAAGTTTAGAGTTAATTTGGAAAGAAAATTCTTATTTCAGAAGCCTTAAGTTGGAGAAATTAACTAAGATTAGAATTTTGAGTAAACGACCTCTGAATAAGGATTTAAAGGTTCATGCAGGTTCGTATAATGATTTCGGACATGGGCGTATGTCCGGATCGGGTTTCGGATAACCCGGAAGCGTTTCGGTGAATGTTATGGAAGATAGCATTTTAGAAGAATTTCATAAGTTTTAGTGATATTTATGTCCGTTTGGGATTTTGAGATTGGGAATAGCTATGTATGGTGATTCTAGATTTGGGAGTGCGATCGGAAGTGAATTCGGATGTCCGTAGGTCATTTTGAAGTCATTTGGCTAAAGATAGAAATTTGAAGGTTTTGAGGAATCCGACCGGAAGTAAAAATTTTGATACCGGGGTTAGAATGCGATTCCGGAAGTTGGAGCAGGTCTGCAATGTCAAATGTAACTTGTGTGCAAAATTTGGGTTCAATCGGACGTGATTTGATAGGTTTCGGCGTCGGATGTGGAAGTTTGGAATTTCAAGTTCTTAAAGTTTGAATTTTAGAGCGTTTCGTGATTTCGGCGTTGTCTGATGTGATTTGAAGCCTCGAGCAATTCCGTGGGATGTTTTGGAAAAGGTTGGTGTAATTGGACGGGGTCCCGGGAGCCTCGGGTGGATTCCGAGTGGTTAACGGATCAAGTTTGGAGTTTGAAGAAGGTTGAAGTTATTGTCATCTGGTGTGACCGCACCTGCGAGGCTTTGGTTGCAGGTGCGGCTTCGGTGCCGCAGGTGCGATATTTGGCTGGCTTGGCTGGGAGCGCAAGTGCGATTCAAATTCCGCACCTGCGAAGGCGCAGATGCGGACAAGGTGGCACAAATGCAAAGTTTGGCTGGGGCTGAGGAAGCCGCATGTGCGAATGTTTGGGCACACCTGCGGAAGCGCAGGTGCGGGAAGTGGATTGCAAGTGCGAAATTAGGCCTGGGCAGAATGTTTTAAAACAGAGATTTTTTTGCCATTTCTTTATTTTTCACTTGATGTTGGCGATTTTGGAAGGCTTCAAAGGGGGATTTTCGTCATGCATTACAAGGTAAGTAAATTCATCCCATTTTTGAGTTAGATACAAGGATTATACATGAATTTGAACATGGAAATTAGTAGGGTAATGGGATTTTGGAAGAAAACCTAGAAATTTTATTTTGGATTCCTACCACGAATTTGAGCATGGAATTTAGGTAAATTGTATATTTGAGTTAGTAATACTATGGGTAGGGTATATCTTCAATAAATTTCGGATTCCGGGCACGTGGGCCCGAGGGCATTTTGGTCAATTCATTGAGCGAAGTTGGGAAAGTATATAATTTGAATTTTTTACGAGTATTAGAATGAATTTTCATTTCTTGCCCGTTATTTGGGAGTATTGGAGCGTTGCGCATCCATTGGAGTCGTCGGAAGAACTTGGAAGTTGGTTATGTAATTTCGGAGCGAGGTAAGTCTCCTTTCTAACTTTGTGAGGGGGAATTGTCCTCCTAGGTAAACTAATTAAATATGTGCTATTATCTTCGGGGGCTACGTACGCACGAGGTGACAAGAGTCTGTGCGTAGCTACGACTATGCAATGTCCGGGTAGTCTATGACCCACTAGCATGCCTTATGTGATGTACATGTGATCCTGCCCGTAATATTAGATTGTTAATGCTATTTAATCGGTAAATTATTTCCTAAAAATCCTAGAGTGTACCTTTTTTAATCATTTAGAAAGAAAATTGATTCCTCCGTGGATAATTGTATTCCTGATAAGGTTATATTATTGAATATTATTAAACTTAGCAAAGGAGTTTCAAAACAAAGATTTAAAAGCTATTTTCGTGTTCCTTTAAGAAGAATTTTACCACTTTCCTGAGTAACTGCTTTCTTGATAAAAATGTGGACTTATTGTGTGAATATGTGTATCTATGGGTGCCTGAGTCGCATGTATGATTCAGGAGCAGGATAACCCTGTATTTATGTATAACTGCGTCGCATGATCGATTCGCGAGGGCTGCAGATAGATGCATCTATGGTTCGAGCAGTTCGACCCTCGGCATTTCTTGCGCATGATATTTACTGCGTATTTGCTGTGATTTTTCCTGATTACTGGCCTGGAAATTTTAAGTTTTCAATTGAAAGTACAGAGATTTAAAGTTATTAAAACTTTTGAAGAAGTTGTTCTTTACCGTTGATTATTGGTTAATTGATTAAATCATCCATGTTTGATTATTTGTTATTGAAATGACGAAGATTTAAAGTGTTAAATATGGAAGGAGTTGATATTATTTATCCCTGCTTTTAATAAATTGCCTATGACATACATGCTTAGTGTCTCACTTGAGTATACTAAATTGACCTTTAGCAAGTGTCAAATTGACCCCTCGTCACTACCTCTCTGAGGTTAGACGGGATACTTACTGAGTACACGTTGCTTTCATACTCATGCTATACTTGCTGTGCTTTTTTATTGCACAGGTACTTTCACAGCGATGTGGCTGAATTGGAGACTTAGGCGAGCTGCATCATCCGGAGGCGATTCGCAGCTGATAGAGTCTCCCTCGTATTGTATTCATGTTTTTTTAAATTTCATTTTCCAATTTGTATCTCGGACAAGCTTTGTAATGATTGTATAAATTCATAGAAATTGCTCATGCACTTGTAACACCAGGTTCTGGGATGTATTTTATAAAAAAAATGGAAATATTAAACTGTCGTATTTACTTAACGGATTTTTGTTTAGTTATTACATTATAAGTGAAAGGTAATAATTTCAAAAATGTTAAAACAGGAATTTATTTCAACTAATTAATGATTGGCTTGTCTGACGATGGTGCCCGGCTCCATCACGACCTTAATAGATTTTTGGGTCGTGACAACATGGTATCATAGCTCTAGGTTCCCTTAGGCCTCACGAGTCATGAGAAAATCTAGTAGAGTTTTGCGGATCGGTACAAAGACGTTTGTACTTATCTTTGAGAAGCTACAGGGTTGTTAGGAGTACTTCCCTTCTTGATTCCTCATCGTGCGATTTGATTCTTTTAAGGCTTATGCCTATGTTTATTCCTACTCAATCTTACTCGTCGCAAAGTGCTTTCTATGAATCGGGAATTTGAGGAATTGAAATGGTGCTACGGATATGATGTGAGATGTTTTCCATGTGTAACTGGTTAGGGCTGTTGTTATGGCCCTACGGAAGGGTAATATGTTGTTTCAGCTCAGTAGCTGTGTTTCTGAGAGCCTTGAGGTTATGCTCAGATTGTTATGATGCTTACGATTGGTTATCGTGCGATGTGAGTGTGATGGTGGAACGCTTGCCCATATGTTGGGGGTGATGAATGGCTTGAAGGGAGGTCTTCTCAGGGCGTGATTTCGAGATTTCGATATTTTAGTTTCGGGAGAGGAAAGGCATTTGGATTATGAATGGTCCGGTTGGGGTTGATAAAGTAGTAATACTTGGTGTTTTCAAGTAAGGTGGGATATTCACCTGTAATGTGAGATCGTCGTCATTGATCGAATGGAATGTGTTAAGTTTGTTGGTGATATGGTTTCTTCGGCTGTAGGGGGTCAGAGTATTGTGAAAAAGTATTGAAGAATGCGGTTGGAAGAAACAGTGAGGTGCGGTGGTTCAGTACGGAATAGTTATTTCTAATGAAGGCAGCTCGAGAAAGATGATCCTCGGAGAGTTTGGAGTCGCGGTGATCTACTTGTGTAAGAGCTGTAGAGAATGATATTGAATGGGACAGCATACAACGAAGGAAGGCATGTGAGAAGTATCAGGCGGCGGCTAAATTTCTAAAGGGCCAAGCATAAGGAAAGGAGGTCATGTAGTGCTTAAAGGAATGAGATTAACAAGTGGGAGAGTGGCAGCATAGCACAGGAGTTCAGTGGTAAGACAGCTGCCTATCTTGAGGGAAAGTTTGATAGTTTTAGTGGATGGTAATTAGGTCTACGAGCTTAAGTTGAAATATGGGTTATTTCGGCGGAAGGTTAGATACAACAGGGAGGAGTTGTCAGGAATGAAGCAGGACGCAATGTGGCGGTGAATTTGAAGATGTTGTAGCGCATTTAATAGACGTCCATGAGGAGCAGGCAGACTAGTAAAGTTGGTAGAGGAAGAAGGGCGCAGGATAGGATATTGATGTTGTAGAGAATGTGCAGTACATCATCGTTGAAAGGTATCAGTTGGTGATTTCCACAGGTGGGTTATCTCCTATGAGTAGGTTAGCGATTGTGTGGTTGGCAAGTTTCTGTGAGGGACTCTAGTGGCTATTCGGTAGGATACAGAATGTGTGAATGATGCTAGAGAATTGGAGTATTTAGGGAATGCGGACAAGAGAATTCGGAGGAATTGGACGGATTTGTGAGCAAGATCATGCTAACAAAGGAGAAAGGATCTCAGCAGGGTCTAGAGTAGTGCAAGGAGTAGCTTCGGGCTAAGTGGGGGAGTCCCACCACCTGTAATTGGGTTGCAGGGTTTTGTTGTCGTGGGGCTGCGGATTGTCGGCATAGTGGCAAGTTATTACAGCTAAGGGAAAGGAGTAAAATGGTGAATTATTCATGGGATTTGATAAATATGTGCACTAGTTGGTCCTGTTGGACCAGGGTTATGCTTTGAAAGATTTAGAATTTATGCTTAAGGCATAGGCGAATTGTAAGGGTAGTGACTCAGTCATGTGTTTCATTGAAAGGGGTGTTCATGTGCTAGAAGAGCCTTGGAGTTGATTGTATTCGGGGCCAGTCAGAGTGGGTGACTCTCAATAGTGGTCCTAATAAACCCGAAAGTTAAGAACGCGGTGTTTAAGGGTTTCAGGCAGCAGTATGAAGAGTCGAGCTTTTGCAGTATAATTCCTGAGAAAGGGAAAATAATCGGAGGGTTCTATGTTATTTTCAGCGTGCAATATAGTATTTGAGGAGTGAGAGAAATAAACTTCGGGTTGTAGAAAGATTATCAGGAGGGTATGAGACGGCTTGTGGGATTTAGGCAGCATGGTCTCATGAATCAAGGTCACTCGGAAGAGTGAGGATTGAGTTTGCTATGAGTTGAAGGAAGTTACTATTATTCCTGAGGCAATTGAAGATGATCAAAAGAAGATAGAGTGGTTAGCCATGGTTGAAATGGCGCACTTACGGCAATGATCAGTTCCTTCGGTGTGATTGCGTTATGTGTATGGTTTGTGCAGATGTGTTGAGGCTTGTCGGCCGTCGTAATAGATTTCATGTGGGAGCATTCAAGTGCTATGGCATGTCAGGTGTAGGCGGGTCCCGGAAGGTTTATGATGGTTCAGATCACTACTTAAGGATTTGCATGTATTGTGATTGTGGGAATTCACTCGTTTGTTGTGGTGGTTATCTTGAATTGAGGTAAGTAAAAGGTTTCTATATGATGAAGTGTTCACCCTATTAGTGGTTCAGGATTTATGATGTAATTCTTACGCAATTTCATATTGGCATGTTAGGTGCAGTAAACAGTGTGTAACTGGGAGTAAGAATCGAGATTGTGGTTCGATGTTAGCAAGGATGTCATGAGCTCGGATGAGCAAGAAAAAGTGATTTGAAAGTCCAGAGTAAGCTAGTGTTATCTTCAGTGTCACCTAGGATTGATATTCGGTGGAAGAGGCTTTGTACCCTGGTTATGGGTTCTTGATTTGTTTTACAGCGTTAGTGTGGCCAGTGGTGGATGTGCATACTTGATACCTTGTGTGAAAGGTCACGGGAGCGTGACCACGGGAAGATTGTATAAGTGTGGCATGTAGTCACTTAATGGATTGAAGATTTGGACTGAGTATAAAGAAGTGTAATATTCCTTATTTGAGAATTTACGCCTGGGAGGCGTTTGATTCATTCGGTTGTGGATTATGGGGTGTTTGTCCCGTCTATGATAGTTGTTCTTGCGTATTATGAGGGGAAGTGGGTTATTATGGACCCATGTAAGGCTATCAGTCTGATTCATTGCAAGCAGAATCGGCTTGAAGTGTATGAATGGATTTAAACAAGATTATGGGCTTCATGTGAGGCAGATGTGTTCCTTTCATATAGCGCTCCTCAAGGAGGGGTGTTGGAATATCAGGTGATTGTTCCGTCTTCGTCAAATTCATGTAATATTATGATTGTGTCGTGTGAGTTGAGAAACGGCTTGATAATTTCTTATGTGCTAAGGTCCCGTGTAGTGGTGATGTTATGTGAGCGGGATAGCTCTTGCGATCCAGCATATATATATATATATATATATATATATATATATATATATATATATATATATATATCGCACCTCAGTTGTGCTTGAGTTTTGTAGCATATGGCTTTATCAGTCTCCCCAGGATGGTATTATGCACTTAGCGTGTTTGTGACCGATATTCAGTAAATTGTAGCAGTGAGCAATTCAGCTCCGTGTACATTTCCTTATGTGAATTTTATGTGTGGATGGGTGGCACGTCGCCACGAGTATGTTATTTGGATCGGGTTGCACGCCGCAACAGTGTGATGATGAGTCAGGTTCCTATATTTATTTTCTTGTGTTTTACTTCCAATTTTCTGAGAAAGTTCATATTAGTTGCGTGAGTCGAGTAGTCCCTTCCTGAGTCATTCCTTTATGTATCATGTTCGAGTTATGGCCTATTGACGCGTTGTGGTATCATGTGAGACTGTTGGTCATGTTTTGGGTGATTTGTTGTCTGAACAGTTCACACTGGATGAGACGAGGTTATTGGATCAGGAATCAGTGCGATAAGATTATGTGAAATACATTAAAGGATAGTTACCCTTATTGGTTTGTAATGAGGTAACGATTCTAGTCAAGAGGAGATATTCAATGATTTGTTAACTTTGCAGTTGGTTATGAATTTCTACACATCTCCTCCGTTGTGGTGGTATCGCCAGCATTATAGCAAGATGTATGTATATATCATGAGGTGCATTGAGAGCATCAGATTCGTGAAATCTTGGCTAATAAGGTGCAGTGAGTGTCATTGTGGTCAGATGATGAATTATGCGGTGCATCGTGCTAATTCAGCAAAAGTATGATGTCGTGTTCTGGTATATCGTGTGGTAGTTGATACGGTGATTATATATTGGAAGCAGGCCTGGCAGAGAATTTCAAGTGTTGGAACTGGATTCTAAGCTTATTATATGGATAAAAGAAGAAATCTTAAGATTTGATCAAGCTAATGTACTCAACTGAGTTGTGGTAGCACGGGCAGGTGCGTGAGGTGTTATATAGTGATTTCAGACAACTCCAAAGCAGTTCTAGGCACGCTCGAGGATGAACGTCTGTTTAACTGGGGGAGAATGTAACGACCCGACTGGTCGTTTTGAGCTCTAGCGCGTCGTTCAGCGGTTTGAAGTCATGAGCAGCTCCACATCAGTTATTATGACTCGTGGGCATGGTCGGAGTTGAATTTCAGGAAGCTTAGAGTTAATTTGGAAAGAAAATTCTCATTTCAGAAGCCTTAAGTTGGAGAAATCAACTAAGATTGGAATTTTGAGTAAACGGCCTCCGAATCAGGATTTGAAGGTTCCTGCAGGTTCGTATGATGATTTCGGACTTGGGCGTATGTCCGGAATCGGGTTTCGGATAACCCGGGAGCGTTTCGGCGCATGTTATGGAATATAGTATTTTAGAAGAATTTCCTAAGTTTGACTAAAAGCATATTTTATTGATATTGATGTCCGTTTGGGATTCCGAGCCTGGAAATAGCTCCGTATTGTGATTCTGGATTTGGGAGCGCGATCGGAAGTGAATTCGGATGTCCGTAGGTCATTTTGAAGTCATTTGGCTAAAGATAGAAATTTGAAGGTTTTGTGAAATCCGACCAAAAGTGGAGATATTGATATTGGGGTCGGAATGCGATTTCGGAAGTTGGAGCAGGTCCGTAATGTCAAATATGACTTGTGTGCAAAGTCTGGGGTCAATCGGACGTGATTTGATAGGTTTCGGCATCGGATGTGGAAGTTTGGAATTTCAAGTTCTTAAACTTTGAATTTTAGAGCGATTCGTGATTTCGGCGTTGTTTGATGTGATTTGAAGCCTCGAGCAAGTCCGTGGGATGTTTTGGAACAGGTTGTGGTAATTGGAAGGGGTCCCGGGGGCCTCGAGTTGATTCTGGGTGGTTAACGGATCAAGTTTGGAGTTTGAAGAAGGCTGAGGCAGCTGTCATCTGGTGTGACCGCAACTGCGAGGCTTTGGTCGCAGGTGCGGCTTGGGTGCCACAGGTGTGATATTTGGCTGGCTTGGCTGGGAGCGCAGGTGCGATGCAAATTCCGCACCTGCGAAGGCGCAGATGCGGACAAGGTGGCGCAGGTGCGAAGTTTGGCTGGGGATGAGGAAGCCGTAGGTGCGGGAGTTTGGGCACACCAGCGGAAGCGCAGGTGCGCTAAGTGGATCGCAGGTGCGAAAATAGGCCTGGGCAGAATGTTTTAAAACCGGGATTTCTTGGCCATTTCTTCATTTTTCACTTGGTGTGGGCGATTTTGGAAGGATTCAAAGGGGGATTTTCATCATGCATTACAAGGTAAGTAAATTCACCCCATTTTGAGTTAGATACAAGGATTATACATGAATTTGAACATGGAAATTAGTAGGGAAATGGGATTTTTGGAAGAAAACCTAGAAATTTTATTTTGGATTCCTACCACGAATTTGAGCATGGAATTTAGAGTAAATTGAATATTTGAGTTAGTAAGACTATGGGTAGGGTATATCTTCGAGAAATTTCGGATTTCGGGCATGTGGACCCGAGGGTATTTTGGTCAATTCATTGTGCGGAGTTGGAAAGTATATAATTTGAATTTGTTACGAGTATTAGAATGAATTTTCATTGCTTGCCTGTTATTTGGTAGTTTTGGGGAGTTGTCCATCCATTGGAGTCGTCGGAAGGGCTTTGAAGTCGGTTATGGAATTTTAGAGCGAGGCAAGTCCCCTTTCTAACTTTGTGAGGGGGAATTGTCCCCCTAGGTAAACTATTAAATATGTGCTATTATCTTCGGGGGCTACGTACGCACGAGATGACGGGAGTCCGTGCGTACCTACTATTATGCCATGTCCGGGTAGTCTAGGACCGACTAGCATGCCTTACGTGTTGTATATGTGACCCTGTCTATAATATTAGACTGTTAATGCTATTGAATCGGTAAATTATTTCCTAAAAAGACTAGAGTGTACCTTTCTTAATCGTCTGGAAAGAGAATTGATTCCTCCATTGATAATTGTATTCCTGATAAGGTTATATTATTGAATATTATTAAATTTGGCAAATGAGTTTCAAAACAAAGATTTAAAAGCTATTTTCGTGTTCCTTTAAGAAGAATTTTACCACTTTCTTGAGTAACTGCTTTCTTGATAAAAATGTGGACTTATTGTGTGAATATGTGTATCTATGGGTGCCTGAGTCGCATGTATGATTCGCGAGCAGGATAACCCTATATTTATGTATAACCACGTCGCATGACCGATTCGCGAGCGGGGCAGATAGATGCATCTATGGTTTGAGTCGTTCGACCCTCGGCAGTGCACAATTTATTATTGTTGGTCCGCGTTGTTCGACCCTCTGGATTGCTTGCGCATGATATTACTGCGTATTTGCTGTGATTTTGTTTGATTACTGGCCTAGAAATTTTAAGTTTTCAACTGAAAGTACAGAGATTTAAAGTTATTAAAATTTTGGAAGAATTTTTCTTTCCCGTTGATTATAAATCATCCATGTTTGATTATTTGTTATTGAAATGACGAAGATTTAAAGTGTTAAATATGGAAGGAGTTGATATTATTTATCCCTGATTTAATAAATTGCCTATGACATGCATGCTTAGTGTCTCACTTGAGTATACTAAATTGACCTTTAGCAAGTGTCAAATCGACCCCTCGTCCCTACCTCTCTGAGGTTAGGCGGGATACTTACTGAGTACACGTTGCTTTCGTACTCATGCTACACTTGTTATGCTTTTTATTGCACAGGTACTTTCACAGCGATGTGGCTGGATTGGAGACTTAGGCGAGCTGCATCATCTGAAGGCGATCCTCAGCTGACAGAGTCTCCCTCGTATTGTATTCATGTTGTTTTAAATTTCATTGTCCAATTTGTATCTCGGAAAAGATTTGTAATGATTGTATAAATTCTTAGAAATGGCTCATGCACTTGTGATACCGGGTTCTGAGATGTATATGGGATGTATTTTTAAAAAAAATGGAAATATTAAACGGTCGTATTTACTTAACGGATTTTTTTAGTTATTACGTAATAAGTTAAAGGTAATAATTTCAAATATGTTAAAACAAGAATTTATTTCAACTAATTAATGATTAGCTTGCCTGACGATGGTGTCCGGCGCCATCACAACCATAATAGATTTTTGGGTCATGACAAAATATCTTCGTTATGTCATTTAAGACTTTTCTGTAAAATTTGACGTCATTCCGGGTTGATTTGATAGGTTTCGACGCGAGTTTTAGAAGTTGGAAGATTTGAAAGTTCATAAGTTCGATTCTTGGCGCGATTTGTATTGTCAGCATTGTTTGATATGATTTGAGACCCCGAGCGAGTCAGTGTTAGGTTAAATAATTTGTTTGTGTGTTTAGACGGGGTCCTGGGGGCCTGGGGTGTGTTTCGGATGGGCTACGGGTCATTTCGTCCTATTTTGAACTACTGTTTTCAGTCATCTGGTTTCCTTCATCGCCTTCGCGTCCGTGTGCTCATGTTTGCGTAGTGTTATTCTAGAGGACGAAATATTTCTTCTTCGCTTCACATTCATCCTCTCGTGTTCGCAAAGGTCTGCCTTTCCCTTCTTCGCGTTCGCATCTGCCATCTTGTGTTCGTGAAGTTATGTGTTTCCCTTTTCTGCGTTCGCGTGTTCCCCTATGCGTTCGCTTATGTCCCTATCCCATGTTCTTTGTGATTGGATCCCTTCACTCGCAGTCGCAAAGGGTGTTCTTGGCAGACTCATTTTTCTTTTTCACGATCACGATCTGTAACGACCCAGCCGGTCGTTCCGTGAGATTTGCCCTGTTTCCCCCATTTCTGCATTTGTTATATATTGCTAGCCTGTTTTTGCTGCGTTGGGGTCAGTTGGTTTGGGTCTGGAGTGATTATGGTGAAAATTGAGGCATTTAGTTTCTTAAAGTAGCCTAATAGTTGAGAAAGTATTGGTAAACTACCTCGGAATGCGGATTTTATGGCTCGGATAGCTTTGTTAGGTGATTTGGGACTTAGGAGTCTGTTCCGAATATTTTTGTGATATCCGGTGTAGAATTAGGCTTGAATTGGCGAAAGTTAGTTTTTGGCGATTTTCGATCGGCAGTGGAAAATAGGCTATCGGGTCGAAATGGAATTCCGGAAGTTGGAGCAGGTTCGTAATGTCATTTTGGATATGTCTGCAAAATTTCAGGTCAATCGGAGGTGTTTTGGTTGGTTTCGGCGTAGTTGGCGAAATTTGGAAGTTTCAAAGTTCATAGGCTTGAATTTGATGTAATTTTGGTGTTTTCATGTTGTTTTTGGTGTTTCGAATGCTCGACTAAGTTGGAATAATGCTATGGGGTGTGTTGGTATGTTTGTTTGGGGCCCCGAGGGGCTCGGGATTGATTCGGATGGTTGGCGGGGTTTTTGGACTTAGAAATTTGCAGCAATAGCTGCTGGTGTGAGGTTCTAGTGTTGACCGCACCTACGGTCAGGAAGATGCAGGGGCGATGTCGTAGGTGTGATGGGCAGAGCGCAGATGCGGAAAGGCTAGGCAGGGGATTTTTCCGTAGGTGCGATGTTTTGGCCGCACCTGCGAAGCCGTAGGTGCGGAGAAGTAGCCGCATGTTCGGAATTGGCCCATTAAGTAGGATTCCGCAGGTGCGCACCTAGGACCGTAGGTGCGGGTCCGCAGGTGCGACTAAATGTCCGCAGGTGCGGAAATGACTGGCAGAAACAATATATAAAGGCCCTCTACGAAAATTATCTTATTTTCACCATTTTTGCATGCGGGAGGAGTTCTTTGAACGCGACTTGGAGAAGGAAACTCGAGATTCTTCAATAAAGGTAAGTTCTTTGGTTACTAACATCGTTCCTATGCTATTTTGTTCGGATTAGGCTTGAAAATTTAAGGATTTGAGTAGGAAAAGGTTGGGAAGAAGGGGGTGGAGAATTAGAAATTCTTTTGAGGTTTTGGGTAGGCAATTGTGATCCGATTGTGATGATTTTGGTATGAGTAGAATCGTGGGAGGACGAGGTTTTTAGTGATGTAAAAATTTTCGAGTTCTGAGATGTGGGCCCGGGGCTCGGTTTTGGCCGAATTTCGAGATTTTTGTGTAAATTGATAGTTTTCGATTGCGTTGTCTTCCTTGGTTATATATTGATGATGTTAAACTGGTTTTGGCTAGATTCGGAGCAATCGAGAGCAAATTTGAGGGGCAAGAGCATTGCAGACTATTGTTGTGGCCAGGTAGAGGTAAGTAATGGTTATTAATCTTGTCCTGAGGGTATGGAACCCCGGACTGCATATTTTCTCATTGATTTTAGAAAGGCGCACATGTCGGATGACGAGTATGTGGTGCGTACTGATTTTTGGATTGGACTAGGTCCTCTCCGCGGCAACTAATGAGTTGCATATTTACTCAAAACCTTATGTTAAATTATGTTCTAAAGATTTGTGAAATATTTGGGCTATAAGCCGTGTTTGGGACCTCGTGCCAATCTGTTTAGACCCCTTGGGAGCTTTTTACTGTTGTTTTCCTCACTATTTATTGATGATTTCACTCAGCATCCTTGTTCATACTGTTTTTCGAAAATCAGCCTGATTTACACTACATGAGCATTAAAATGATATTTTTGGGTCGAGTACCCTGTTTTACTAATTCGCCCGAGGGGCCTTTCGAGTTGTTCTGCTGAGTGTGGCCCAGGGCCAAGAGTGATGGTGAGGTGCTGAGTGATATTAGCGCTTGGGCTGAAGGAGCCCCTCCAGAGTCTGTGCACACCCCCAGTGAGCGCATCGAGTGCTGAGTGACGAATGGTTGGGAGGCATGAGTGATTGTGAGGTGCTGAGTGATTGTGAGGCGCTGAGTGATTGTGAGGCATGCCCGAGGGGCTGATTATGATACATGTTTTTGCCCGAGGGGTTACTTATGATTTTACTACATTCATTTGAATACCAAATCTTTTGTTTTAAAGTTGTTAAAAATGTGCATTCTTTAAAGGGCCTTTTCTGAAGTTGATTTTAAGGCCTGATGATTTCGTATATCTATGTTATACTATTGGGAAGTAAGGTTGTGTATATTCTGACTTGATGACATTGATTTTATGTGTTTCCTTTCTACATAGACTTGATTTATTTTCATTACTACTGAGTTGGCGTACTCACATTACTCCCTGCACCTTTGTGTACAGATTTAGGAGTAGATATCGAGCATTAGCATGTTATTCCGCGCGGAGCCAGATGTGCGAGATATAGAGGTAGTTGTTCAGCGTCCGCAGTATCTCTGTTTTCCCTTCTTGTTGTATTTAGCCTTTATTCGAAGGTTTTGTATTATAATAGTTTATTTTGGCTTATTTTTCTCTAGATGATCATGACTTGTTGGCTCCGGGTTTTGGGGTTGGCGGTATTGTGTAATATGGGCCTATTATATTCAGTAATTTTTTGTGAAATTCTTGAAACTTTACTGGGAATTTTTTTTTATAAAAGAAATTGCGAACATGCGGTAGTCGGCTAGCCTAGTTCCACGATAGGCGCCATCACGGCCGTTTAGGATTTGGGGTCGTGACAGTTTGGTATCAGAGCCTAGGTTACATAGGACTCAACGGTCATGAGCAGGTTTAGTAGAGTCTTACGGATCGGTACGGAGATGTCTGTACTTATCTTCGAGAGACTGCCGAACTTTTAGGAAACATTTCTATCTTTCTTGAACTCTTTCGTGCTGATCTATTGATTCTTGAAATCTGAACTTACGTTGTTTCATTCTCTCACAGATGGTGAGGACACGCCATACCGATAAGAGTGACTAGTCGCCGGCTAGACCAGTAAGAGGTCGAGGCCGTGGTAGAGGTAGGGGGCCAGCCCGCGCAACAGATGGCGCAGTACCACAGGATCCCCCTACCGATCAGGATCAAGTTCTCGCCGATGGTGTCCCAGCGGGACAGGCTCAGGCACCAGCAGTGCCTATGATTATCCCCGGTCTTCAGGAGACCCTGTCTCAGATATTGACAGTATGCACTAGTTTGGCTCAAGCAGTCGCCATGTCTTCCACTGCCACTATAGCTTAGGCCGGGGGAGGCAACCAGACTCCAGCTGCCCGGGCACCTGAGCAGGCTACACAAGGTATTCAGGCACCGGGGGCAGCCCCAGTTCAGCCAGTTGCTTCGGTCCAGGATTATGTGGTCCCTCCTATGCCTGAGGACGAGCAGCGTAGGTTGCAGAGATTCAGCAGACTTCAGCCTCCAACTTTCAGCGGTACATAGGGCGAGGATGCCCAGGGATTTATAGATAGGTGCCAGAGGATACTACGTACCGCGGGTATTTTGGAGACTAGTGGGGTCTCATTTGTTACATTTGAGTTTGCGGGTTCTGCCTTTACCTGGTGGGAGTCATTCGAGAGGCGTAGACCGGTTGGTTCAACACCTCTTACCTGGCAGCAGTTCTCCACGATATTTTTGGAGAAGTATGTTCCTCATTCCCACAGAGAGGAGCAGCGCAGGCAGTTTGAGAAGCTACACCAGGGAGAGTTATCAGTCACTCAGTACGAGATGAGGTTTTCCGAGTTGGCAAGGCATGCTTCTGAGATTATCCCTACTTATAGGGAGAGGGTGAGGAGGTTTGTAGATTGTCTTTCTTATCAGCTTCGGTTATTTATGACTCCGGAGAGAGTATCAGGTGCTTCATTAGAGTAGGTTGTTGACATAGCTCGAGATATTGAGTCTGTTCGCCGCCAGGAGCGGGAAGAGAGGGAGACCAAGAGGCCTCATGGTTCGGGAAGTTCCAGTGGCGCTCTCTTCAGGGGACAATTTCAGCAGGGTAGGGACCGTTCATTCAGGCCGCCCATCATATAGTGGTGCCTCCTCGGGGCAGGGTCCCCGTGATTCTTAGTCAGGCCGCACTTCATTTGGTTCCCTCCCAGCTCAGAGTGCAGCTCGAGCACCTCCAGTTCAGGGTTCTTCTATGCAGGAGTCTTCTAGTGGCCGTACAGGTGCTAGGGGTTTCAATCAGTCCCCGCCTCCAGCTCCAGGGAGTTGTTTTGAGTGTGGAGAGTTCGGGCACGGGTGGAGGCAATGTCCCCGCCGTTCCGGTGGATCTTCTCAGCAGAGGGGTCAGCCCTCGACTTCAGCTCCAGTCACTTCACCACCCGCCCAGGCATCCAGGGGTGGTGGTCAGTCAGCCAGAGGCCGCCCTAGAGGGGGAGGTCGAGCAGGGGGAGGTCAGGCTCGCATGTATGCATTTCCAGCCAGGCCGGATGCTATGGCCTCAGATGCCGTGATTGCATGCATTGTCTCAGTCTGTTTCCATGATGCCTTGGCTTTATTTGACCCTGGTTCTACATATTCCTGTGTTTCTTCATATTTTGCTGGTTTTCTGGATATGCCCCGTGAGTCTCTAGTCACCTCTGTTCATGTGTCGACTCCGGTGGGCGATACTCTTATTGTGGACCGTGTGTATAGGTCATGCATGATATCTATTTGGGGTCTGGAGACCCGAGTGGACCTAGTGTTACTCAACATTGTCGATTTTGACATGATATTGGGCATGGATTGGTTCTCTGTGCCATGTTGTTCTTTATTGTCACGCTAAGACCGTGACTTTTATCTATGCCGGGGCATCCGAGGGTTGAGTGGAGGGGTTCTTCCGAGTATATGCCTAGCAGGGTGATTTCTTACATGAAGTCTTAGCGCATGGTTGAGAAAGGGTATTTATCGTATTTGGCCTTCATGAGGGGTGTCAGTGGTGAGACTCTCGCTATTGATTCAGTTATGGTGGTCCGTGACTTTCCGGATGTGTTTCCTGCAGACCTGACAGGCATGCCACCTGACAGGGATATTGATTTTGGTATTGACTTGGTGTCAGGCACTCAGCCTATTTCTATTCCACCTTATCGTATGGCACCAGCGGAGCTAAAGGAATTGAAGGAGCAGCTTCAGGAGCTTCTGGATAAGGGGTTCATTCGGCCTAGTATGTCACCTTGGGGTGCACCGATGTTGTTCATAAATAAGAAGGATGGGTCCATGCGTATGTGTATTGACTATCGGCAGTTGAATAGGGTTACGGTGAAGAACCGGTATCCCTTGCCCCGCATTGATGATTTGTTTGACCAGCTTCAGGGAGCCAGAGTGTTTTCGAAGATTGATTTGAGATATGGGTATCATTAGTTGAGGATTCGGGATTCTGATATTTTGAAGACTACTTTCAGGACCAGATATGGTCATTATGAGTTCTTGGTTATGTCATTTGGGCTGACCAATGCCCCAGCTGCGTTCATGCAATTGATGAACAGCGTGTTTTAGCCTTATCTTGATTCCTTCGTCATTGTGTTCATTGATGACATCCTGGTTTATTCTCGTAGCCAGGAAGAGCATGCTCATCATTTGTGAGTTGTGTTACAGAGGTTGAGAGAGGAGAAGCTTTATGCGAAATTCCCAAGTGTGAGTTTTGGCTTGGTTCGATAGCTTTCTTGGGGCACATGGTGTCCAGTGAGGGTATTCAGGTTGATCCAAAGAAGATAGAGGCGGTGCAGAGTTGGCCCAGACCATCCTCAGCTACAGAGATTAAGAGTTTTCTTGGTTTGGCGGGTTATTACCGTCGCTTTGTGGAGGGATTCTCTTATATTGCTTTGCCTTTGACCAGATTGACCCAGAAGGATGATCCATTCAGATGGTCTGATGAGTGTGAGGAGAGCTTTCAGAAGCTCAAGTCAGCATTAACTACAACTCCAGTACTAGTTTTGCCTGCTGTTCGGGTTCTTACACAGTTTATTGTGATGCTTCTAGAGTTGGCTTAGGAGCGGTATTGATGCAGGACAGTAGGGTGATTTCTTACGCGTCCAGAAAGTTGAAGGTGCACAAGAAGAATTATCTAGTGCACAATCTTGTGTTAGCTGCCATTGTTCATGCCTTGAAGATTCGGCGACATTATTTGTATGCAGTGCAGTGTGAGATTTTCACTTATCATCACAGTTTGCAGTATCTGCTGAGGCAGAATGACTTGAATTTGCGTCAGAGGAGATGGTTGAAGCTCCTCAAAGATTATGACCTCACTATCTTATACCACCCGGAGAAGGCCAACGTAGTGGTCGATGCTTTGAGTCGTAGAGCAAAAAGTTGGGGGAGTCTAGCCTACCTTCCAGTAGCAGAGCGACCATTAGCCCTTGATGTTTAGGCCTTAGCAGGTCAGTTGGTGAGATTGGATCTATCAGAGCCCCCGCGGGCATTGGCTTGTGTATCCTCCAAGTCTTCTCTTTACGATCAGATTAGAGCACGCCAGTATGATGATCCACATTTGCTTGTTCTTCAGGACAGGGTCCGTCGTGGTGATGCCAGGGATGTGGTTATTGGTGATGATGGGGTCATGAGGATGCAGGGCCGGATTTGCGTGCCCAATATAGATGGGCTTCGAGATTTGATTCTATCAGAGACTCATAGTTCGCGGTATTCCATCCATCTGGGTGCCGCGAAGATCTATCAGGATTTGAGGCAGCATTATTGGTGGAGGAGGATGAAGAAGGATTTGTGTAGTTTGTGGCTCGGTGTCTCAACTGTCAACAGGTCAAGTACGAGCACCAGAGACCAAGTAGATTGCTTCAGAGATTTGATATTCCAGAGTGGAAGTGGGAGAATATCACCATGGACTTCGTAGTTGGACTCCCACGGACTTCGAGGAGGTTTGATGCTATATGGGTTATTGTGGATCAGCTGACCAAGTCCGCGCACTTCATTCCTATTGGTACTACTTATTCTTCAGAGAGGTTAGCTAAGATTTATATCAGGGAGATTGTCATATTGCATGGAGTTCCAGTTTCTATCATTTCCGACAGAGGCACTCAGTTCACATCCCAGTTTTGGAGAGTCGTGCAGAGAGAGTTGGGTACTCAGGTTGAGTTGAGCACTACGTTTCATTCTCAGACCGACGGGCAGTTGGAGCGTACCATTCATATTTTGGAGGATATGTTGTGTGCTTGTGTGATTGACTTTGGTGGTTCATGGGATCAATTTCTGCCACTAGCGGAGTTTGCATATAATAACAGCTATCAGTCGAGTATCCAGATGGCTTCTTATGAGGCTTTATATGGTAGGAGGTGCAGGTCTTCGGTTGGTTGGTTTGAGCCGGGCGAGGATAGGCTATTGGGAACAGACTTGGTTCAGGATGCATTAAGTAAGGCGAAGTTGATTCAGGAGCGGCTTCGCACGGCGCAGTCTAGGCAAAAGAGTTATGCGGACTGGAAGGTCTGAGATGTGTCTTTCATGGTTGGGGATAAGGTGTTGCTAAAGGTGTCACCCATGAAGGGTGTTATGAGATTCGGAAGAGAGGGAAGCTGAGTCCTAGGTTCATTGAGCCATTTGAGGTGCTTCAGAGGGTTGGGGAGGTGGCTTATAAGCTTGCTATGCCTCCCAGTTTATCGAGTATTCATCCAGTATTCCATGTTTTGATGCTCCGGAAGTATGTTGGTGACCCTTCCCATGTTTTGGACTTCATCACGGTTCAGCTCGAGGATGATATGTCATATGAGGTAGAGCCAGTGGCTATTTTGGGTCGACATGTCAGGAAAGCTGAGGTCCAAGGATATAGTTTCAGTGAAGGTTCAGTGGAGAGAGCAGCCGGTGGAGGATGCCACCTGGGAGACCGAGCGGGAGATGCGGGACAGATATCCTCATTTATTCGAGACTCCAGGTATATTTCTAGACCCGTTCGAGGACGAACGTTTGTTTAAGAGGGGGAGGATGTAACGACCCGCCCAGTCGTTCCGTGAGATTTGCCTCGTTTGCCCCATTTCCGCATTTGTTATATATTGCTAGCCTATTTTTTTTGTGTTGGGTAAGTTGGTTTGGGTCCGGAGTGATTATGGTGAGAATTGAGGCATTTAGTTTCTTAAAGTAGCCTAATAGTTGAGAAAGTCAACTGAGAGTTGACTTATTGATAAACGACCTCGGAATGCGGATTTTATGGCTCGGATAGCTTCTTTAGGTGATTTGGGACTTAGGAGTGTGTTCAGAATAATTTTGTGATGTCCGGTATAAAATTAGGCTTGAAATGGCAAAAGTTAGTTTTTGGCGATTTCCGGTCAGCAGTGGAAAATAGGCTATCAAGGTCGGAATGGAATTCCAGAAGTTGGAGAAGGTTCGTAATATCATTTTGGATATGTCTGCAAAATTTCAGGTCAATCGGTGGTGTTTTGGTTACTTTTGGTGTAGTTGGCGAAATTTGGAAGTTTCAAAGTTCATAGGCTTGAATTTGATGTAATTTTGGTGTTTTTATTTTTTTTTTGTGTTTCGAAGGCTCGACTAAGTTGGAATAATGCTATGGGCTGTGTTGGTATGTTTGGTTAGGGCCCCGAGGGGCTCGGGATTAATTTCGGATGGTTGGCGGGGTTTTTGGACTTAGAAATTTGCAGCAATAGCTGCTGGTATGAAGTTCTGCTATTGACCGCACCTGCGGTCGGGAAGCCGCAGGTGCGATGTCGTAGGTGCGATGGGCAGAGCGCAGGTGTGGAAAGGCTAGGCAGGGGATTTTTCCGCAGGTGCGCACCTGGGACCGCAGGTGCGCACCTGGGACCGCAGGTGCGGGTCCGCAAGTGTGACTAAATGTCCACATGTGCGAAAATGACTGGTAGAAAGAGTATATAAAGGCCCTCCGCGAAAATTCTCTTATTTCACCATTTTTGCATGTGGGAGGAGTTCTTTGAAGGCAATTTGGAGAAGGAAACTCGAGATTCTTCAGTAAAGATAAGTTCTTTGGTTACTAACATTGTTCCTATGCTATTTTGTTCGGATTAGGCTTGAAAATTTAAGGATTTAGACTGTGTTTCCGTTCATTCTTCTATGACATTATTATGGCGTTCCGCTGATAGTTGTTGTTTTCCTTCCTTACTGCAACTACTGTAATATTTTCCATTTTGCGTCGTCTTTATGTAGATATCATACTCTATTATTCCTATACTAATACTTTTTTAGGTTATTTAGTCTAGTAGGTGTCTTGACTGTTCCTCGTCACTACTCCACTGAGGTTATTCTTGATACTTGTTGAGTACCATTATGGTGTACTCATACTGCACTTCTGCATATTTTTGTACAGATCCAGGTATTTTGAAGTCAGTTGATCTTTAGCTAGCTGTACGGATTGTTGCTGTGGAGACTTAAGGTAAACCTGCTGCTGCGTTCGCAAGCTTCGGAGTCACCTTATGATTTGTATTTATGACTTGTATTACCGGTTTTGGGAATTGTAAATTTTATAGAGAATTCCATTTCAACATTTTTATATGTTATTTAATAATTGTTGAGATTCAGTACCTGTTAGGGTTATCTAGTCCCTAAGACTAGGTGCCATCACGATACACACCGGAGGGAAAATTGGGTCGTGACACAATCAAATTGCAAAGATGTTTGTATGGTCTAAAGCAATCCGTACGAATGTGGTATAATCGTCTTAGTGAGTATTTACTAAAGGAAGGTTACGGAAATACAAAAGGCAATTTATTATTTAATGAAGGAATTCAAGATGAAAGATCTCGGAAAGACAAATTATGTCTCGATTTGCAAATTGAACATTTGGCAAACAAGATTTTAGTTCCTCAATCTGCCTATACAGAAAAGGTATTGAAACGGTTTAACATGGATGAAGCACATCCATTAATTATGTGAGCATGTATTTTTTATTCTAAAAAAAATATTCCTACAAAATTAATAAATCAATTAGTCCTATTTTTTTTTAGATTTTTTAGGATTTTTTGTAATTATTTGAAATTATTTGCATTTAGTTGCATTTTTCATTTTTAAAGTTATGAAAATTAACAAAAAATATCTAAATCTTCATCATATTTCATTATTAGGTTTTAATTTAATCTAATACCTAATTACATAGTTCATTTATATTATTAAAAGAAAATCAAGAAAATTGTTTATGTTTGACCTTTTTTTAGTTTCAATATTAAGACTAGTAATTTTTCTTTTTAAAAAAAAAACTTAAGGTTGACAAATTATGTAAATAATACATAGATAATCAGTATAATTTTATAATCTAAGATAATTTAGTGTTTAAGTTAGGATTTAATTATAATTAATTAGATTTTAAAATTAATTACACAATCCAAAAATTCAAACGAAATACCCAAACCCAATCCACTAAATAGGTCCAATCCTGCCCAAGCTAAAACGGCGTCGTCTAAGCGCTAAGTAATCCAGGCAGTTGATCTTCAATAGATCTGTCACGACCCAATTTCCCACGGGTCGTGATGGCGCCCAACGACGGGGTTAGGCAAGCCAACATAAATTACACTCAGTGTTACCCTTCCCATGTGATTTATTATTCCATCTTTTACTAGTTTTAAACATTTATTAACATGATAGTAGCATGTGACATAAAATTAAAGCCATCTGATACGTGAACCAAAAGGTAAACACATATATGAAAATGCAGCCCAAAATGTACACACGTGTGTGCCAGGAACTAGTGTCACGAGTGTCGCGGGCAGCTATCAGAAATACATCAGAATACATAAATATATACAATCCCATAGTCTGGATGAAATAGACGGGGAAAATAACAAAAGGAAACTCCAAGGTGCTGTCAGGAAATCGCCAGGAAGGGCAGCTTACCGTGAAGTATAACTAACCCCGGTCAATATCTGGCACCGGGCTGATGATCAGACGTACCAACCTCCGGACCTGTACAGTCAAGTACAGAAGAAAAGAAAGTGCAGCGTGAGTACATACATAAGTACGTACCCAGTGAGTATCCCGCCTAATCTCGAAGAAGTAGTGACGAGAGGTCGACTCGATACTCACTAAGGTCCCACAGTAATAATGTAAGTCAGGATATAAGGAAAACAGTAGGCATGTAACCGAGTACAATAAATAAGAAGAACCCACAAAGTTTCCAAACAAACACTAAAACAATAGCAACTCCCTTTTTATTCTTCCTCAAAACCATCATCAAATCATAAGTCGGAAAATAGTACCGAGCAGACATACACGCGTGTGTGTAAAACAATTGGCTGGAGTCATAAGGGAGAATAGCTATGCACTGCCGGGGATCGACCGGCCCGTACCAAGAGTGCATGCTCGCAGTGTAATAATATCAAGAGTAGCTATGCGCTGCCGGGGATCGACCGGCCAGTACCAAGAGTGCATGCTTAACAATAATCAAGCCTACGCACTGCCAGGGATTGACCAGCCCGTACCAAGAGTGCGTTTATTAGGAAATCATGTAATATCATGGTATAAATTCGTCCATGCACTGCCGGGGATCGACCGGCCCGAACCAAGAGTGCATTCTCAATAAATTCCCTGTACACTGTCGGGGATCGACCGGCCCGTACCAAGAGTTCACTAATAATCCGACATGGCGTACGGCTTGCTCCCATAAGAGTGAAGGAAACTTTACATATCGCTCGCAGAATGTAAATTGCAAAGAGACAACATGCATATACCAATTACCAGGCCTCCTTCACAAATTGAACTTTTCCAATTGTTTAATCAAATGAAATACTCAGGGAACAGTGTTATATTCACGCAAGAACATATAACAGGTAAGTCATTTCCAAGAAGAATACAAGGCATGCTGTGGTCCTAGGCTACCCGGACATAATAGGCGTAGTCGCTACGTGCGGACTCTAGCCACGTGGTACGCACATAGCCCCCAAAACAATACATGCAACACATAGAATACCTATGGGGACATTTCCCTCTTACAAGGTTAGAAAGGAGACTCACCTCGATAAAAGCACTCCTCTGACCGAGGACCGGATCAACGGATGCGCCGAAACTCCGAAACTACTCTTGTCGGCTCACAACTATCCAAACACAGTATATTTAAGTCAATTTCAGTCCCAAGAAGGAGAACTAACAAGAAATCCCATAATTTAAGAATTCTTGATGATTCTTGAAATTTTAACCTCAAGCCCACGCGTTCGGATTTCAAAAATTCTTGAAGAATTGAATTACCCGAGGTCTAAGGGTTGTAATTACATAATTTATTTAGGAATTCATGGCTAAAAATGAAGGTTTCACTATTTTCCCAAACCCCACATTTTTCTAGCAATTTCCCATGCATTTTAGGATAATTGAAAGGGAATTTTGTTTGAATTTGATGTTAAAAGTCATGAATCGGACAAGGAAATTACGTACCTGGATGAATTGAATCGTGGGCAGCCCTTTCCCTAGCTTGAAGGAGCTCTAATGGAGGTTGGAGTGTTAGAATTGAAGAAGAAACCCGAAATTGGCATTTAAACAGGTCTGCCTCACAGAGATTCCGCACCTGCGACTTTGGGACCGCAGGTGCGGTCCCGCACCCGCGAAGAGTGCTCTGCACCTGCGAAGGAAAATCTGCACCTGCGGAGTCGCACCTGCGATGAAGACTCCGCACCTGCGACCATACCAGTAGTTGTGCACCAGTAGTGGCTTTTGCTGGTTTTTGGCCTCGTGTGGTGTCCGGGAGGCCCCTGGGCCACCCGAGCCCCTGATAAAATATACCAACGAGTCCCAAATCATAACATGGACTCGCTCGATCCTTCAGAACACTCAAAAAAACGCTAAAACTCGAATTCACACCCCCAAACCTCAAGAACCAAACTTAGGAATTTTTATATTTTCTAACTTCGCTAACAATGTGTCGAACTGACCTATACATCTCAGAACGACACCAAATTTCACAGATTACTCACACAACATCCTACGAACTTGCCTGTGTGATCAAATCGCCAAAACAACATCATATATACCAAATTAAGCCTCAAAGTCCATGAATCCTATCAAATTTCATAAAATATCAAGTATTCCATTTTTACGTCCGAAATACTTCAAACGAAACCCGATTTCACCCAAACTTTACAGAAAGGTCCTAAACCATATATAAGACCTGTACCGAGCGCTGGAACAAAAATAGGGGCCCGATAGACCCACTTTCTAATCATATTTCATTTTCAATTTCCTTAAATATTTTCAGAAAACAATTTCACCCAAAAATTCATTTCTCGGGCTTGGGACCTCGGAATTCAATTCCGGGCATACGCCCAAGTCCCATATTTTCCTACCGACCCTCCGGGACCGTCAAATCACGGGTCCGGGCCTGTTTACCCAAAATGTTGACCGAAGTTAAATTTATTTATTTTAATATCAAATCTTGGCATTTTTCACAAAATTCCCCATTTAAGCTATCCGGCTACACGCCCAGGCTGCGCACGCAAATCGAGGAAAATACAAGGGAGGTTTTCAAGGCCTCGGGAGTACGGGATGGGTGATAACATAGGTGATGACCCCTTTGGGTCGTCAAATTCTCCCCCTCTAAAACAACTGTTCGTCCTCGAACGTACAGAAGAAAGAAGTACCTGAGTCGGGAAATAAATGAGGGTAACGGCTCCGCATATCGGACTCGGACTCCCAGGTCGATGCTTCCGGAGGTTGACCTCTCCACTGAAAACGAATAGAGGGGAAACTCTTGGATCTCAACTGACGCACTTGCCGGTCCAGAATGGCTACCGGCCCTCCTCATAAGAGAAGTCCTTGTCCAATTGGACAGTGCTGAAGTCTAACACATGGGCTGGATCGTCGTGATATCTCTGAAGCATGGACACATGAAATACCGGATGTACGGCTGATAAGTTAGGTGGAAATGCAAGTCTATAAGCCACCTCTCCCACTTGATCAAGAATCTCGAATGGACCAATGAATCTAGGGCTAAGCTTGCCCTTCTTCCCAAATCTCATCACGCCCTTCATAGGCGACACACGGAGCAATACTCGCTCACCAACCATGAAAGCCACATCTCGAACCTCGCGATCTGCATAACTCTTTTGCCTGGACTGAGTTGTACGAAGCCTGTCCTGAATGTTCCTGACCTTGTCCAAGGCCTCCTGAACCAAATCTGTACCCAACAACCGAGCCTCTCCCTGCTCAAACCATCCAACCGGGGATCAACACCGCCTACCATATAAAGCCTCATAAGGAGCCATCTAGATACTCGACTGGTAGCTATTGTTGTAGGCAAACTCTGCTAGAGGCAGATACTGATCCCATGATCCTCCAAAGTCAATGACACAAGCCCGGAGCATATCCTCCAATATCTGAATAGTCCGCTCGGACTGCCCATCCGTCTGAGGATGAAATGTTGTGCTCAACTCCACCTGGGTGCCTAACTCTCGCTGAACTGCTCCCCAAAAACGCGAGGTAAACTGCGCGCCCCAGTCCGAAATGATAGATACCGGCACACCATGAAGGCGAACGACCTCCCGGATATAGATCTCAGCTAACCTCTCGGATGAATAGGAGACTGCCACAGGAATGAAATGCGCTGACTTGGTCAGCCTATCAACAATGACCCAAACTGCATCTAACTTCTTCCGGGTCAACGGGAGTCCAGTAACGAAGTCCATAGTGATCCTCTCCCACTTCCACTCAGGAAGCTCAATCCTCTGAAATAAACCACCAGGCCTCTGATGCTCATACTTAACCTGTTGACAATTCAAACACCACGCCACATATGCCACAATATCCTTCTTTATTCTATGCCACCATTAATGCTGCCGCAAATCCTGATACATCTTCGCGGTGCCAGAGTGAATAGAATATCGAAAACGGTGCGCCTCCTCTAGAATCCTCTCCCTAATGACATCAACATTAGGAACACATAAGAGGCCCTGAAGTCTCAGAACACCATCCTCGATAATAGTAACCTCCTTGGCCCTACCCTGAACCACTGTTTCCCGAAGCTCTGCCAAGCACGGATCATAGAACTGTCGGGCCTTAATCTCCCCCAATAACGAAGACTGAGCAACCACATGTGTCAATACTCGGCGAGGCTCTGAAAGGTCTAATCTCACCAAGCGATTGGCCAATGACTGAATGTCCAAGGCTAGAGGTCTCTCCTCCGCTGCAATGTAAGCCAAGCTACCCATACTCTCAGCCTTCTGACTCAACGCATCCGCCACCACATTAGCCTTGCCCGGGTGATAAAGAATGGTGAGATCATAGTCCTTTAACAACTCAAGCCACCTCCGCTGCCTCAAATTAAGGTCCCTATGCTTAAGTAAATATTGCAAACTACGGTGGTCAGTGTAGACTCATAACATAAACCATACAAGTAATGACGCCAAATCTTCAAAGCATGAACAATTGCTGCTAACTCCAAATCGTGCACAGGATAGTTCTTTTCATGAATCTTCAGCTGGCGTGAAGCATAAGCAATAACCCTGCCATCCTGCATCAACACACATCCTAGCCCGATACGCGAAGCGTAACAATATACCGTATACATCCCTGACTCAGAAGGCAGTGATAGTACCGGGGTTGAGGTCAATACTGACTTGAGCTTCTGAAAGCTCGCCTCACAATCGTCAGACCATCAAAATGGGGCATTCTTCTGAGTCAATCTAGTCAATGGAGAGGCAATAGAAGAGAATCCCTCCACGAACCGACGGTAGTAGCCGGCTAAACCCAGAAAACTCCTGATCTCTGAAGCTGAAGTAGGATGTGGCCAACTCTGAACTGCCTCAATCTTCTGCGGATCAACCTTGATACCCTCACCGGACACCACATGCCCCAAGAACGCCACTGACTCCAACCAGAACTCACACTTGGAGAACTTAGCATATAGCCTCTGTTCTCGCAAGGTCTGAAGCACTACCCTCAAATGCTACTCGTGCTCACACATGGCTCCGCGAGTAGATCAATATATCATCAATGAAAACAATAACGAAGGAGTCAATATACGACCTGAATACCCTATTCATCAAGTCCATAAATGTTGTTGGGGCATTAGTCAAGCCAAAGGACATCACTAAGAACTCATAATGGTTGTATCTGGTACGAAATGCAGTCTTCGGAACATCGGAAGCCCGAACCTTCAACTGGTGATAGCCTGACCTCAAATCAATCTTAGAGAACATACGAGCACCCTGTAGCTGATCAAATAAGTCATCAATGCGCGGCAGAGGATACTTGTTCTTGATGGTCACCTTATTCAACCGGCGATAGTCAATACACATCCGCATAGACCCATCTTTCTTCTTCACAAATAAGACTGGAGCACCCCACGGCGACACACTTGGCCTGATAAATCTCTTGGCCAACAACTCCTCAAGTTGTTCCTTCAACTCTTTTAGCTCCTTAGGAGCCATACGATAAGGAGGGATAGAAATAGGCTGAGTATCTGGAGCCAAATCAATGAAGAAATCTATATCTCGATCTGGAGGCATGTCTGGAAGGTCTGAAGGAAACACATCAGGAAACTCTCGAACAACAAGCACTGAGCGATGGTAGGAGACTCGGCGGTGGTGTCCCGCACATAAGCAAGATACGACAGACACCCTTTCTCGACCATATGCCGAGCTTTCATGAAGGAACTGACCCGGCTGAAGGTACTAACTGAAGAACCGTTCCATTCTAACCACGGCGACTCAGGCATGGCTAAAGTAACTGTCTTGGCATGGAAATCGAGTACTGCATGATAAGGAGATAGCCAATCCATGCCCAAAATAACCTCGAAATCAACCATATCAAGTAGCAACAGGTCGGCTCTGGTGTCAAGCCCACAGAAGGTAACCACACAAGACCGGTAGACCTGGTTTACCACTACAGAGTAGCCCACAGGAGTGGATACATACAAGGGAGAACCCAAAGACTCACTAATAACATCCCAAGAATGGGCAGATGATGCTGAGACATATGAATATGTAGACCCTGGATCAAATAACACTGACGCCTCTCTGCCACAGACCGAAATGATACCTGAAATCACAACGTCTGATGCCACTGCGTCTACCCTAGCTGGAATAGCATAAAATCTGGCTGGAGCACTTGATGACTGAGCTCCCCCAGGACAAGCTGGAGATGAACGACTCCCTCCTGACTGGCCTCCCCCTTCTAGGACGGCCCCTACCAACCTGACCCCCACCCCTAGGTGGTCGTGTTGCTGGTGCTGAAGGCCTAGACTGGTGACCATATACAACCTTGCCCCGATATCTAGGACACTGCCTGATCATATAGTCCAACTCCCCACATTCGAAACAACCTCTACGTGCCATAGTCTGCTGCCCTGAATAAGAAGAATCCTGAATGGCTGGGGGATGACAGGAATCACCTGGCATGGCACTAAAATAGGAACCGGAGGATCCTTGACGGCTGGAGAAACTGCTGGGTGCACTCTGGATAGCCTCAGGATGATAAGAACGCTCTGGCATAGCACTAAAATGGGGCCTGACTAGAACAACCCCAGGAGGTAGTGAAGGTGCTGAATAGGAAGTTCTTCTGAACTGACTACCTCCGAACTGACCCCTGCCCCTGGCTGGAGCACCCCTAAAGTCACCTGTAAACCTGGCCCTCTTGCCCTGCTGACCCTGCTCCCTGCTCCTCATATGGTAACCCTTGATACGTCGAACTATCTCGACTACGAGCTGATATGGGGTACCCATATCTACCTCTCTGGCCATGGAGGTCTGAATGCCCGGATGTAAGCCAGCCACAAACCGTCGAACCCTCTCTGCATCTGTGGGTAATATCATGAGAGCATGGCGAGATAACTCGTAAAACCTCGCCTCATAATCTGTCACAGACATCTGTCCCTGCTCTAACCTCTCGAATTGACCCCGAAGCTCCTCCCTCTCAGACGGTGGAATGTATCTATCTAAGAATAGTTGGGTGAACTGACTCCAAGTGATAGGAGAAGAATCCGCTGACCTGCTAAGGACATATGACTGTCACCAGCGGCGAGCTCCGCCCTCAAGCTAAAATATGGTAAAGTCCACCTCATGTGACTCCAATATCCTCATATTGTGCAGTCTGTCCCTACACCTGTCAATAAAATCCTGTGCATCCTCACCCCGCTCACCCCCGAAGGTCGGCGGGTGAAGTCGGGTCCATCTATCAAGCATCTTTTGCTGGTCGCCCTCTGCGACTGGCCTGGGCTCTGGTACTACCACCCCAGGTTGAACCCCGATCACGGGTGGGATATCTAGGGTATGATGTACTGCTGTTGTTTCCCCTGTAGCCTGAGCGGTAGGGGTCTAGACTCCCCCTCCTGCCTGAGAAGTAACAGGATCTGATGGAAGTATACCTGCCTGCGACATGGTATCCATAAATCTCAACATACGGCCCATGACTTCTTGGAAGCCCGGCGCCGTCATAAAATCAGCTGGTGCTGGATCTACTGGAGGCAGCTCATCCCGCTCCTCAATATACGGACCCTCAATCGGTGCAACCAGTGTATCTCTAGGACGCCCTCATCCCCTACCACGGGCAGGTGCTCTATCTCTGCCCCTACCACGGCCTCGAGTGGCGGGGGCGGCACCCTCTCCCGAGTCAGGCACATGAGATGCATGCATCCTCACCATCTGTGAGAGAATAGAAGCATGAATTTAGTAAGCCATAGACTACACGATAGAGTAAGAACAAATAGAGGTTTCCTATGATCCTGTAGCCTCCTGAATAGAAGTACAGACGTCTCCGTACCGATCCGCAAGACTCTACTGGGTTTGCCCGGGACTCGTGAGACTTACGTGAACCTAGCGCTCTGATACCACGTTGTCACGACCCAATTTCTCACACGGGTCGTGATGGCGCCCAACGACGGGGTTAAGCAAGCCAACATAAATTACACTCAGTGTTACCCTTCCCATGTGATTTATTATTCCATATTTTACCAGTTTTAAACATTTATTAACATGATAGTAGCATGTGACATAAAAATTAAAGCCATCTGATACGTGAACCAAAAGGTAAGCACATGTATGAAAATGCAGCCCAAAATCCCAAAATGTACACACGTGTGTGCCAGAAACTAGTGTCACGCGTGTCGCGGGTAGCTATAAGAAATACATCAAAATACATAAATATATACAATCCCATAGTCTGGATGAAATAGACGGGGAAAATAACAAAAGGAAACTCCAAGGTGCTGCCAGGAAATCGCCAGGAAGGGCAGCTCACCGTGAAGTATAACCAACCCCGATCAATATCTGGCACCGGACTGATGATCAGACGTACCAACCTCCGGACCTGTACAGTCAAGTACAGAAGAAAAGAAAGTACATCGTGAGTACATACATAAGTACGTACCCAGCAAGTATCCCGCCTAATCTCGAAGAAGTAGTGACGAGAGGTCGACTCAATACTCACTAAGGTCCGACAGTAATAATGCAAGTCAGGCTATAAGAAAAACAGTAGGCATGTAACAGAGTACAATAAATAAGAAGAACCCATAAAGTTTCCAAATAAACACTAAAACAATAGCAACTCCCTTTTTATTGTTCCTCAAAACCATCATCAAATCATAAGTCGGAAAACAGTACCGAGCAGACATACGCGCGTGTGTGTAAAACAATTGGCTGGAGTCATAAGGGAGAATAGCTATGCACTGCCGGGGATTGACCAGCTCGTGCCAAGAGTGCATGCTCGCAGTGTAATCATATCAAGAGTAGCTATGCACTGCCGGGGATCGACCGGCTTGTACCAAGAGTGCATGCTTACCAATAATCAAGCCTACGCACTGTCGGTGATCAATCGGCCCGTACCAAGAGTGTGTTTATTAGGAAATCATGTAATATCATGGTATAACTTCATCCATGCACTGTCTGGGATCAACCGGCCTAAACCAAGAGTGCATTCTCAATAAATTCCCTATGCACTGCCGGGGATCGATCGGCCCATACCAAGAGTGCACTAATAATCCGACATGGCGTACGGCCCACTCCCATAAGAGTGAAGGAAACTTTACATATCGCACGCGGAATGTAAATTGCAAAGTGACAACATGCGTATACCTATTACCAGGCCTACTTCACAAATTGAACTTTTCCAATTGTTTAATCAAATGAAATACTTAGGGAACAACGATGTATTCACGCAAGAACATATAACAGGTAAGTCATTTCAAAGCAGAATACAAGGCATGTTATGGTCCTAGGCTACCCGGACATAATAGGCGTAGTCGCTACGTGCGGACTCTTGCCACGTGGTATGCACGTAGCCCCCAAAACAATACATGCAACGCATAGAATACCTATGAGGACATTTCCCTCTTACAAGGTTAGAAAGGAGACTCACCTCGATAAAAGCACTCCTCGGACTGAGGATCGGATCAACGGATGCACCCGAAACTCCGAAACTACTCTTCACGGCTCCCAACTAGCCAACCACAGTATATTTAAGTCAATTTCAGTCCCAAGAAGGAGAACTAACAAGAAATCCCATAATATAATCATTCTTGACGATTCTTGAAATTTCGACCCCGGGCCCACGCATTCGGATTTCGAAAATTCTTGAAGAATTGAATTACCCGAGGTCTAATGATCACAATTACATAATTTATTTAGGAATTCATGGCTAAAATTGAAGGTTTCACTATTTTCCCAAACCCCACATTTTTCTAGCAATTTCCCATGCATTTTAGGATAATTAAAAGGGAATTTTGTTTGAATTTGATGTTAAAAGTCATGAAGCGGACATGGAAATTACTTACCTGGATGAATTGAATCATGGGCAGCCCTTTCCCTAGCTTGAAGGAGCTCTAATGGAGGTTGGGAGTGTTAGAATTGAAGAAAAAACCCGAAATTGGCATTTAAACAAGTCTGCCTCACAGATATTCCGCACCTGCGACTTTGGGACCGCAGGTGCGGTCCCGCACCCGCGAAGAGTGCTCCGCACCTGCGAAGGAAACTCCGCACCTGTGGAGTCGCGCCTGCGATGAAGACTCCACACCTGCGACCACACCAGTAGTTGTGCACCAGCAGTGGCTTTTGCTGGTTTTTGGCCTCGTGCGGGGTCCGGGAGGCCCCTGGGCCCACCCGAGCCCCTGACATAATATACCAACGAGTCCCAAATCATAACACAGACTCGCTCGAGCCTTCAGAACACTCAAAACAACGGTAAAACTCGAATTCACACCCCCAAACCTCAAGAACCAAACTTAGGAATTTTTAAGTTTTCTAACTTCGCTAAAAACGTGCCAAACTGACCTATACATCTCAGAACGACACCAAATTTCACATATTACTCACAAAACATCCTACGAACTTGCACGTGCGATCAAATCGCCAAAATAACACAATATATACCAAATTAAGCTACAAAGTCCATGAATCCTATAAAATTTCATAAAATATCAAGTATTCCATTTTTACGTCCGAAACACTTCAAACGAAACCCAATTTCACCCAAACTTTATAGAAAACAATTTCACTCAAAAAATCATTTCTCGGGCTTGGGACCTCGGAAGTCGATTCCGGGCCCATTTACCCAAAATGTTGACCGAAATTAAATTTATTTATTTTAATATCAAATCTTGGCATTTTTCACAGAATTCCCTATTTAAGCTGTCCGACTACACGCCCGGGCTGCGCACGCAAATTGAGGAAAATACAAGGGATGGGTGATAACATAGGTGATGACCCCTTTGGGTCGTCAAAAGATCCAACCGCCTGGAATTCATCCCCATTCTTGTATATAAATGTTCGAACCCCTTCCTACCCCTCTCCTTTTAAACCCCTCACTCTCTCACATCTCTCCCTCTCAATTTTCCCAAAACCCTAGCCGCCCTAACACCCCCATCCGCCCTAATATCCTTCGCCCATGCCGCTGCCGGAAATCGCCTAAGGCGGCAGCGAAACCTAAAACTACCCCAAATTTTCCATATTCTCTCCCCCATTCTTCCTAAACCTCACTCCCATTAATCAAAACCCAAGAACACCATGAAAAGAATAAATCTCACACCTAAAAGACTTTGAAACCCTAGCTTCGTCCTAGCCCCACCGCCGAAAATCTGTGGAACTCCAAATCCCCTCAAGCCCACCCCATACACACTCCTCACCTCCTTAAATCTAACCCTACCAACCAAAACTCAAAAACCCCACTAATAATCTCAGATCTGAAAACCTAGAAACCCTAGAGTCGCCGCCAGAAATCGCCTATGGCGGCGGCAAAACCCTAAACTCACCTAAACTCCTACCCTACAACCACCACACCCCCTATAACCCCAATCTACCTATAAATCTAAAAAAACTACTGAAAACTCCAGATCTTAGATTTGAGATGTTCAAAACCCTAAAATCCACCTAGTCCGTCCAAAAAATCCTCCTGTCAAGATCTCTCATCAAGGATCTCCGATCCCAGATAGGAGACTTGGCATGAGGATTTTTTTACAGCTAGATCTCGTTTTTTTCCCAAAACAGTGTTGGTATAATTTCTTTTTCTTTTTGCATTTATTTTTTTATTTTTACGTTTATTTTTTTAGTATTACTGTTTTGTTTGTTTATTTCGTTTAAATTAATTGTTGTTATTGATAATGGTTTGCTGTTTTACTTAGTTGTTATTTAAGAATTGAGCCTCACTGAAGTGGCCCGCTCCACTGGGTCTCCTGACTTAGGCCTAGAAACAATTTGGTTCTGAGGTAATTCCAAGACCCTTAAGGGTCAATTTCGGAATCATAATTCTGAAATTCTTCAGAAAAGATTAGAACCTTCTAGAACAAGGGACAACTGTCCCAATGCTGAGTAGGAAAACTAGGCATAAGATCCAAAATATCCAAAAATTGGACAGTTGTCCATTTTCAAAGATAGGAAGGTACTATAAATTGGACAGTTGTCCATTTCTGTTAAGAAACATGCCTTTTCCGTGATTTTAGGGAATTTTGGCATATTCTTTTTGTACCCTAACCCTTATCCCTTTCACTCCTTCACTCTATATAAACACTCCTCCTTTTTCATTATACACACACTGATATAGACCTAGATAATACATAGAAAATTTTCCTGGAAATTACTAAACCTTCACAGCTTTTAAGTTATTTGCCTTTCCATTTTCGAAACTTCTGAAAACTAGTACTAGCGTTTTATTTTCCATTTTCTTACTGGTTTTGTCAAGTTGGGACTAGGAATTCTTGGGTATTCTATTTTGGTTTCCTCCTTGCTGTTACTCAAGTTTCAGAGGCATATTTTCTTTATCCGTTTGATTTTTCTTGATGCTATCAAGGTATTTTCTAAACAATGTAAAGTTAATCTCGATGTATCATGACTATGATTTGCTGGTTATCAAGAATCTATATTTTTTTTACTGCATGAATCATGTTGTTTGAAGTCGTTTGGTTGAGAGTTGTGTGTAAACTCCTGTTAGGTTTAGTTATTTACACTGTTTAAGTCATTCAAGTTATAGTAGCTTCATATTAAAGTATTTTGAAAAATTACAAAATCTGTAAAAGCTTCATGTGTTCATAAGATTTGCATGTTCGTATGTAATAGTAAAAACAGGAAAAGTGTTTTTAGGAAATTTGTTGAGTAGTAATAGGCAGATTTGTTATCACTGTCCATGTTAGTAAGATATAATAACTTATCTTTGTTTTATTATATTCTCTTATGCAATGCGCTAGTTTAATAAGTAGATTTACTATGTCGTTAAAATAATTAAATAAGTAATTCCGATACTATTAGTTTAAAATCATGAAAAGCTGGATTTTACAAGCAAACTTGACAGCAATCAAGGTACCTTTTCAGGTCCAAGTTAATTGGATCTATGAGATTGTACTTCAGGTTTTGTCTAATAAATAAAATTGATCATTTGATTAAATGCTCTTTTACTCTTTAAAATTTTCAAATGCACCATGATTTTCAAAACTTATTACTCAAACAAAGGGTTAATATAAAAATAGAGGACTCGGGCAATCAGTAGGAAAATTATCCACAGTTATCCAGAATTTTGATTTATTTTATTCGCGTCCCAAACCCCCTTTAGTTTTCTATTTTAAAAGATAAACAGAATATAGAAAAAATCTTAAATTGATGTTACAAATTTTAGTCTCAAACTCATTCAAACAAATATGTATTGGGCCAGAGTCATTTGGACTCATCATCAGGCCCAAATCATTTTCAATTAATTACATTTATTTGTCGACAAAATGAGCATTGGGCCAGAGTCATTTGGACTCATTATCAGGCCCACATCCTACTGAATTAAACTCATTTAGTTGACTGAATGCTTGATAACATGTGTATTGGGCCAGAGTCATTTGGACTCCATGATCACTAGGCTCAAGTCATTTTTTTTAAAATTTATTTAGCTGCTTTAAAAATATGCATTGTGCCAGAATAAATTAGACTCAATCAAGACCAAACTCTTTTCAAATTGTATTCAATAGCTGGTCCAATTAATGGACAATATGTGTCTTGGGCCAGAGTCCATTTGGACTCGGCCTTTATCAGGCCCAATGCCCCTTTTAAATATAGATCTATTGGGAAGTTGATACATAAGCTGCCCCATTTAAATACAAACAAACATATCACATAATATTAGACCTTTACACTTAGCCACATGATATAGGGTATTTAGCTTAGAGACATAAGCATAACTTTAGGTACTCATAATCGAATTAATTATTACAATTATTTACACGCACGTGTGACATGGTTGTGATGCCAAAAATAAAGCAAGTTACATGTTCACGTGACCATGGTCAAACATTCTAAGTGAATAAAACGCCTTAATCAAACACTCATAGAAATGCTTTAGGCGCGGGTTTTGAAATTACCATCGTGATTGCATACATGTTCGTGTGACGGGTTCGCGCGACTTTGACCAAGAACTTTTTCTCAAATAAAATAAGTGTCTTTAATTGTGTATACGTATGCGTGACATGATTTTTGACGCATCAAAACTAAACGAGTATACGTACGCGTAACTCGTCTTATGATAATCCTTTAAATATGAAGAATTGAGTAAGTAGTAGAGGAGAAAGGTAAAATAAACATAGGTCCTAAAATGAGTAATTAGATAAAAATAATCCAAGTGTAAATCATTAAGCAACCATGCTAAAACACGAAACTCGGGAGTGCCTAACACCTTCTCTCGGGTTAACAGAATTCTTTACCCAGTCTTCTGGTTTCGCAAACTTTAAACGGAGTCAAATTTCCTCGATTTCGGATTCAACATAAATCGATGAATTGGGACACCATAAATTATTCCAAATGGAAACTTTGAAATAAATAAATAATCTCATTTCGATTAATGTCACTTAAATAGGAAAAACTCCCATATTTCCTTTTTCGGGAAAAAAAAGGTATGACAGCTCTGGCGGCTCCGCTGGATATCTAACCCAGAATCTCTAGTTCAGGGTTCAAGAACTCAAGTTTTTAATGTGATTTTACTTGGCCTTATTGATTGTGATATTACTGTATTTCGTGGGCCTAATGTGCTAATTACCGCTCATTTACCGCTTTGATATTATTTGAACTGTATTTAAAATGTCTTCTTACGCCTCCCTTCTGACTCTTCTAAAAAATATGGTGCACACGTTTGCGTGGCCCGCCTTTCTGTTAGAGTTTGTACCAAATAGAACGAGGATGGATTAGTCACTAGGCCGGGTAGACTTTCGTGCTCCTGGTACATCGCTCTCACCTCGGCTCAAGTTGTCCGCTTGGGTAAGCCTTGTCTAGAACACATTCCCAGTTTTTAAACCTAGAATAACAATGTCTCATGCCGGATCCCCTAGTAGGAAATCTTATTTGCATCACATGCATTTTACTTAGGGGACTCAACACAGGGGTTGGGTCCGTCTAGGACAGGTGTACCCAAAACAAAAAGACCATCCCGATGCATCTTACCTGCCACGTGTGCATTCATTTGTTTCGCCTTGTTTTTTGATCGGCTAAGGAAAGAAAAACAACAGAAAAACCAAGAGTGAGGTAGAATAGAAAATTTACCCTTTTTGAAAATTCTTGTATTGGAAAATGCCTCGAAACTCTACCATAATTTTTTTTTGAAAAAAAAGAAGAAGGAGAAAATGTATTTCAAAAATGGAAGTAAGTCAATATCATGTTATGTCAAAACCGACCGAACTATGCGGGTTTGATTCTCACCGGATGTGAGATATGTAGGAAAACCTCATCGGTGCCGACCCCAATTCTCCCAACCAAATAATTTAATGAAGTATGTCTATTGGTCAAAAGAGTAAAACCGAGCTAGCGTCGGTTAAGTCTTGCGCCGTTTTTGCTGGAATAGACTTAGAACACCTTATATTGTCGAAGGGCTATTTTCTCTAAGAAAGGACGTTCCTGTCAATAAAACATCACTTTTCCCAGAAAAGTGCCTTACTTCGGCCTCAAAACTTTATTCAAAAGTGGGAAGGTGTCATTATTACAAAAATGATAATTTTGGTCAATGTTGCACAAATAGCCACCTTTAGGTGATTTTTCTTTAAAAATTAAAAACTGGTTCTCGCGAAAAAGAGTCTGATGGTCTGTCTTTCAAACTAGAGTCAACCTGAACCCTACCCGCTCATTGGTACAGAATCAATACCGCCCAGAATCCACTATTGAATGCCGTAGAGCAAGCTCCACTACAGCTCCAAATATGGTGGTATGATTTAGACAAAGAGGATCAAGACTGAGTAGTTGAACATCTGGGTGCTCTCACCGAAATCATGAAAGTTAAGCCACGAAATGATCTAATCAATGCTTTAGTGGCCTTTTGGGATCCTGTCTGTAATGTCTTCCACTTCTCATACTTAGAGCTCACTCCCATCTTGGAGGAAATAGCGGGGTATACAGGTTTTGGTCGGGGTTTGAGAAATCAACAGCTTATATTCCCAAGGCTTATGTTAGTGCGCCGTTTCTTTGATATCATGAGCATCAGTAAGCAAATAAGAATGAACTGTGTGATAGAGGGCTACTACTCATTCTACTTCTTATACTCCAGGTATGGGCATCCGGGGGGTTTGAAATGCATGAAAGAGGGTTGAACAACAAACAAAGTAAAGATACTTGGAAAATTCACCGTCATTTTGCCTTAATAGTAGCATTTCTGGGTGTCATGGTCTTCCCAAATGAAAAGGGGACAGTTGATATATGTATGGTTAGAATTCCACAAGTCCTAACTGCCAAGGAATACCACACACTCGCTCTACTAATATTGTCGGATATTTATCGGGAATTGACATGGTGTAAGTCGGGGGCGACATTCTTCGAAGGTTGCGACATTATTTTACAAATGTGATTGATTGAACACCTTTTCCATCATCCAAAATTTATGAACTACAGGCCAAGCAAGAGCAACTTCATTGAAAGCTATGAAGAGAGAGCAAAAGATTACGACTCTCCAGAAGGGGTTGAACCTTGGATTGTCCACTTGAGAACTTTAAAGGCAAATCAGATTGAGTGGACTTTAGGATGGCTACCAGTGAGGGAATTCATATACATGTCAGCCACAAAAAACTATTTGCTATTGATGGGCTTGAGAAGGGTGCAACTGTATGCACCATAGAGGGTTCTGATTTAATTGGGAAGATATCAAGTAGTGCCTAAGGACAAAGACCTGAGTGTCCAAGTTATTGAGCTACACCCTGAGGCCCCACTTCCCGAGGCTTTAATCCAACAAATCTGGAATGGTTGCCGATACTTGAAAGAGGATACTCAAGTACCTGATCTTGCAAGAGGTGAAGTAGATCCGGGCTATGTCACATGGTTCGAAAAAAGGAATTGCATTAATGAGGATCCGCATCCCAAGCTAGAAAGGCCCGCCAAAAGGCCTCATATTCAAGCCTTTGATGATATAATCCAAGAGCGTTTGGCATGGGGAGAAAAAGAAAAGAAATATCAAGCCACTATCCATGCTTAGGAGGAAAATTTGAGGAACCTTACCTTTGACAATAACATACAGGCGTAGGTAGCCGAAGGTGAAAAGAGAAAATTAACCCTAGAGAACAAAGCACTCCGAGCCCAACTCCAGAACATGAGGATAGCCGCCGAAACGCCTGTAAGAAGTGAGAGAGATGAAAAGATCATCAACAACTTAAGAATGAAGGTCCAAGACTGTGCAGCTGACTTGATAAAGACCGAAAAGGATTTGCTAGATGCTCAAACAAAACTATCTAAGGGAGCAAAATAACATGCCCACCATTTGAGACAGAAATATGGCAAAGAAATAGCCATTCTAAAGGAAAAGTTGTTTGTCCTTGGGAATGAAATGGTCCAGCAAACTAAAGATTTTAAGACAGAAAAAGAGCACTACTATGCACTAATTTGCCAACTAGAAGAAAGCGTGCAACAGCTACAGGACCAAAACAATACCAGCGCACAAGTGTTGGAAGCCTGGGCACAGCAAATTGGGCGTCTGCTTCAAGAGAAAGGAGTCATCAGAACCAGGATAAAGGAAATAGCTGACTATGTCGTGATGAAATGTCACGAATGTGAAGACATGACTAGGTCCATGTTTTTCACTTCTATGATGACCTTCGTCCACCAAGTAATGGATGACTTAGACCGGCTTCAAGAAGACATTGTGCGACGGCCCGCGCAAAGACAAGTTAATGCCCCGCAGGCTCCAAGAAGACCGTTAGAAGCTCTCATGTACTTTTGACTTTCTAGTTTTCAAGTATGTACTTTACTGCTTTCTAGAATTTTGTTTAAAAGTGTTTTGTCATTTATTTTGAGTCTGTACTGTTTTTCCTTTATAATTGCCAGTACTTTAATTCTTTATAATGAAAAACCAAAAAAAGATATCCTTGTTAATGAAATGAAAGAATGTGTTTTGTTACTTCATACTTATTACATGAACTACGTAATGATTTGATTCATGCGACGTCATGATACGTAGGAAATCCACATAGGATTTGATAACAACCCTAAAAGAAAGTAATTAAGAAAATAAAAGAGAGAGACAATAAAGCTGGGATGAAACCACAGCCATGGCAAAACATCTTAGAAAAACGTTTAACTGTTTAGGTTCCTTACATCCCCTCCAATATGTGATTCCCTATGTATTAAATGTCTCTAACTAACCGGTTAGTTGTGTATGCTTTAAAAGAACAAGTTCTATTTTTAGGTGGTTGGTTTTGTTGTGGTAATCTGGCTTCACACCCTTATTTCACGAGATCTAAAGGAAGTATCGCCATGGCCTCAGAGAGTCATCTACCTATCGTTGAGCCTGAAGATATCCCTGCATCGGTTATCCCACAGCTAGAGTCAGCAATTGCTGAGGAGAATAGAAGGCTAAGATGTCACATGCTAGAAATGTGGGATGCATGGTCCCATGGCAGGGAACCACCCAGTACTATCCCTAGATTCCCTGAATTAACCCCTAGGACGGGAGGAAGTACCAATGTCCCTATCTCAGTAACTAACACATTCCTTCCATTTGGGTATCCCACCATGACAACAAACTTCACTGGTATGCCTTCTGAGGTTCGCCACCAGGCACCATCTTCAGGAATATCATCTACTATGTTCACACCCCCACCTGCCACCAGTATGGCACAACCAACATTGCTTCGACAAAGATTCGAACCATCAACCTTCACTTTCCAAGCTCCCCAATTCCAATTGGACACCGCTCGGGTCACCCCGAATTCCTATCCTCAGCACCTGCAATTTGAGCATCCCGTAGAACATGAGAGAGTCTTGAGGAATCCTGAGCAAGAGGAGATAGCACGAAAAATGAAAAGCATCGAGCAAAGCCTCAAGAATATACAAAGCCTAAGTGGCCAAAAGAGCGTGTCATATGCTGATTTGTGCATGTTCCCTCACGTACATTTACTTATTAGATTTAAGACGCCAAAGTTCGAAAGATATGACGGGCATAGAGACCCGATTTCTCACTTAAAGAAATAATGTAACCAGATAAAGGGGTGCTGGTTGAAACGAGGAGTTGTTAATGGCTTACTTCGAAGAGAGCCTCACCGAAATTGCTTCTGAATGGTATATAGACCAAGACATCTCCTATTGGCATATATGGGATGACCTGGCCTGGGATTTTGTAAGACAATTCCAATACAATGTTGATATCGCTCCAGACAGAAATTCTCTGTCCAACCTAAAAAAGAAAGCCTCCGAAGGTTTTCGGGAATACGCTATGAAATGTCTTGAACAAGAGGCCAGGGTAAAACCCCCGATGGATGAGGCCGAGATGGTCAGTGTCTTCTTACAGGCCCAAGAGGCTGATTATTTTAAAAACATGATGTCTTCCATGGGCAAACCATTCGTGAAGGCCATCAAAATAGGAGAAATGGTAGAAAACGGCCTGAAAACAGGCCGCATCTTAAGTCAATCAGCTTTAAGAGCCACTTTCCAAGCCATTCAGAGCGGCTCGGGAGGTTTAACAAGCCAGAAGAAAAAAAAAGAGGGAGCCATGATGGCTTCAAGCTTGAGAAATCCTCGGAGACCCCGAGATTATTCTGGTCCACCTTCCAGGGCCCTGCAGCATTATTACCCCCACCAGGACGCAGCCTATGCTATGGCCCCTCATCCTTATGCAATAATGAATGCCCAACCATACACCTGTCCACAACAACATTACAATCAGAATAGAGCTCCACCTCCAAGAAACACCCCTCCTCACCAAGCCGCGTATAATCCTCGTCCACTACAGAATAATTACCAGTATAACACTCGTCCCTATAAACCACCCAGAAAAAGTGACTTCACACCCATTGATGAGTCGTATTCCAGCCTCTTCCCAGAATTAGTCCAAATGGGCCTATTGCAGTCGGTACCTCCAAACAGATAGAACCCAAAATCTCCATCCTACAAGCCAGGTACCGGGTGCGCTTATCAGTCCGGGTCGGAAGGGCATGACACTGAAGACTGTTGGACCCTTAAGAGACCAGTCGAGAACCTGATCGAACAAAAGCGGGTACTGTTAAGGATCCCTAATGTAACAAACAACCCGTTGCCGGCTCACAACAACGATCCGGTCATCGGGATGATCTGTGAAGATAAAGAATTTGACCCTGCATTGAAAGCTATTATTGCCATCGTTGATTGAGAGAAGAAACCTAAGGTGGGGGTGAAACAAGTGAGGGATGAGGAAAACATTAACTCCGCTCCCCAAAATGAAGAAAATGTCGGGGAAGCAAAGACAAGGGCAGCACCTGCCAAAGAGGGCATTCTCTACATCCCAAGAGCCCCCAGAAAGGGACAGCTCATGTTAAGCTCTCCCAAGAGATTGGAGCAGATAAAAACCACGTCAAATAGCCAAAAATGTATGTACCAAAAGGGACTTACGTGGCACGGAGGCTGGTCATTCCACCTAGGTTGGAAGAGCCTTTAATCGTTAGCTGCATGCCATAAAATCCCATAAGAGACCCTATTGTTGTCCCTTTGAACTACAACCAGACAATGGTCACATTTAAAGGGAAGGAAGTTAGGGGAGAAGAAAATGAAACAAACCAATTGGGAAGTATCACAACCCAGAAGAATTGAACAAAACCAAGCACAAGCGTTTTCCCCTCAAAAAGCCAATTACTGCTGAAGAATCGGAGGAATTTTTATGGAAGATGAAAACCTTGGAGTATGATGTAATTGATCAACTTAGAAAGGATCCCTCTCAGGTTTCACTTTTTTCCATACTGATTAGCTCAAACGAACACCAGAAGGTGCTTCTAAAGACGTTGAATGAGGCATATGTTCCAATCGAGACCATGGTTGAACAATTGGAAAGAATGGCAGAGCGATTTTTTGAGGCAAACTGAATCTCCTTCAGCTAAAATGAATTGCCTCCTGAAGGAGCTGCTCACAACAAAGCCCTCCATCTGACCGTCAAGTGTGAAGGATATTATTTGAAAAAGGTTCATGTTGGACGGTGGGTCTAGAGTTGAAATTTGCCCTCTATCAACATTACATATGATGGAAATTGGGACAAAGAGTATCAGACCAAACAACGTTTGTGTGCGTGCTTTTGACGGTGTCAAACGGGATACAATAGGGGAAATTGACTTGATCCTAACCATTGGCCCCATAGATTTTGAAGTAAAATTCCAAGTTCTGGGCATGGACACTTCCTATAACTTTCTCCTACGGAAGACGATGGATCCATGATATAGGAGTCGTTCCCTATACCCTCCATCAAATGGTCAAGTTCGAACATGAAAACCAAGAAATAGTTGCCCACTGATAGGATGAACAGTCAATTTAGAGGGACCTGTCAGTCCCATGTCTCGAACCAAGAGAGGGAAGTGAGCACATCGTCTACCAAGCCTTTGAAATTGTGGTGGCCGACCAGTGCGAAGAAGGAACCCCATTTCCTCAACCCTGCTTATCAAATGCATCAATCATGGTTGCTAGTGAAATGATCAAACACGATTACAAGCCCGGGAAAGGGCTGGGGGTATCCTTACAAGGCGTCACAGAACCCGTCACCTTGATTGCCAACAAGAAGTTGTTTGGCATACGTTTCCAAGCTACCCATGCCGACAAAAAATGGGCCGATGAACGTAAGAAAAATGGGTGGGTCTTGCCTCAGCCAATCCCGCACCTCGACAAGTCATTTATTAAGCCAAGATATATAGAAGAAGAAGAAGAAGAAGAGGCCTTCACGGCTGAAGAAATTGAGGACATTTGTGAAGTAATGAGGCAAATACTCTACGAAGTCCACATGGTCAAACCGGGCGAAGGCAAGCACTGCTGAGGTGCAATACATGGGGCCTAATGCTAAACTACAAAACTGGAAGGCTACTCTATTCCCAGTCAGGCGGGAATCCTGGTAGTTCAGTCTTGCTATCTTTTCTGCATTCCGAGTTATTTCAGTGTGTAACTTGAATTTTTTTAGTTTTGTTTTCTTTTATATTCCGATGTAAACCCTCCTATCTTCAAATTCATTGAAATAAAATCAAGATTTCATCGTCTATGAATCTTTTCCTATTATTCTTTCTGATTTTGCTATTTTTCTTATCATTCTCTTTTCTTTTCTAATAATATGGATTTAAAAAACATGACATGCTTGCGGACTTCAAGCCTAGATCCTAAAACACTGTCTAACTGTGAAATAATGAATCAAGAACTAGAATATGATGAAAATGAGGCTTTTAGGGAAATAAATCGGGAATTAGAACAATTCGAGGATAAACCTAAGCCAAACCTAAATAAACCAAGCCAGTTAATTTGGGAAATTCATTAGAGGTCAGGGAGACCATGATAAGCATTCACGTCGAGGAAAAAACTAGAGATGCATTGATCCAATTCTTGTTTGAATTTAAAGACGTGTTTGCATGGTCTTATGATGATATTCTAGGACTAAGTGTCGATCTAGTGGTACACAAATTGCCAACTTATTTTGGTTGTCCACCTATCCAACAAAAGCAAAGAAAATTCAAAACATATATCAGTGATAAAATTAAAGAAGAGGTTGCCAAACAATTAAAAGCTGGTGTGATCCCAGTAGTCCGATGCACCACGTGGTTGGCCAATGTGGTCCCAGTACCAAAGAAGGACGGGAAAATCTAGGTATGTGCTGACTATAGAGATATAAACAAAGAAAGCCCTAAGGACAACTTCCTGTTACCAAAATTCCACATCCTTGTCGACAACTGTGCCAAACATGAGATACAATCTTTTGTGGATTATTATGTTGGGTGTCACCAAGTCCTGATGGATGAAGAAGATGCAGGAAAGACAGCTTTCACCACACCATGGGGAACTTACTGTTACAGGGTCATGTCATTCGGTCTGAAAAACACCGGGGCAACTTACATGAGAGCCATGACCGCCATCTTCCATGACATGATGCACCAATAAATAGAGGTGTATGTTGACGACGTAATCATTAAATCCAGAACACAAGAAGGCCATGTGCAAGATTTGAGAAAGTTCTTTAAGCGTCTGTGCATGTATGACTTGAAATTGAACCCTGCTAAATGTGCATTCAGGGTTCCATCTGGCAAACTCTTGGGGTTTATAGTCATTTGGAGAGGTATTGAGTTAGATCCAACAAAATAAAATCTATCCGAGATCTTCCACCTCCGAAAACTAAGAAAGAGGTCATGAGTTTGCTGGAAAGTTTGAATTAAATCAGTAGGTTCATCGCTCAGCTTACTACCACATGCGAGCCCATATTTAAGCTACTAAAGAAAGACTCGGCGATTAAATGGACTGATGAGTGTCAAGAAGCTTTTGATAAAATCAAAGAATATTTGTCAAATCCGCCGGTGTTAGTTTTGCCTGAGCATGGAAGGCCTTTGTTCTTGTACTTGTCGGTCTTGGAAAATTCCTTTGGCTGTGTCCTCGGGCAACATGATGCTATCGGGAAGAAAGAGCAAGTCATCTATTATCTGAGCAAGAAATTTACTAGTTATGAAGCCAAATAGACTTTGCTGTAAAGAGCTTGTTGTGCTTCAACTTGGGTCGCTCAAAAGCTTAGACATTATTTGTTGGCCTATACCACATACCTCATAACCAGAATGGACCCTCTAAAGTACATATTCCAAAAGTCGATGCCCACGGGAAGGCTAGCCAAGTGTAAAATCCTACTCACTGAGCTTGACATTGTCTATGTCACCCGCACGGCAATGAAAGCCCAATCCTTGGCCGATCATTTAGCTGAGAACCCAGTTGATGATGAATACCAAACCCTAAGAACTAATTTCCCAGACAAGGAAGTAAACTCAGTTGAGGTAATCCTAGAAGACACTAAGACTTGGAAAATGTTCTTTAATGGAGCTGCAAATGCGAAGGGTGTTGGGATTAGGGAAATTTTGATTTCACTTACGGGTCAACACTATCCGGCTACAGCCCGTCTTCGGTTCTTCTGTACAAATAAAACTGCTGAAACATGAAGCTTGCATCATGGGCATGAACATGGAAATTGATCTGGATGTGGAAGAACTATTAATCATCGGAGATTCTGATTTGATCATTCGGCAAGCCCAAGGCGAATGGGAAACTCGAGATATCAAGCTTATCCCATACAAACAACATGTGGAAGATCTCAGCAAATGGTTCAAATCCGTTGAATTTAGGTATAGTCCTCGATTCCACAATGAATTAGTTGATGCACTAGCTACCTTAGCTGCAATGCTACCATATCCGAGCAATGTCCATATTTACCCACTGGAGATTCAAGTCCGGGAAAGACATGGCTGTTGCAACACAATTGAAGTAGAACCGGATGTCCAACCATGTTACCATGATATTAAAAGGTTCCCAAAACAAAAAAATACCCTGAGCAAGCCAATGGAGACCAGAGCACCATTAGAAGGCTTGCCAACAGTTTCTTCTTAAGCGGAGATGTGTTGTATAAGAGAACTCCGGATCGATTCTTTTAAGGTGTGTTGATGCCAAAGAAGCTGAAAAGATCATGGACGAAGAGCATTCAGGATTATGTGGACCCCACATGAATAGGTATGTCCTTGCAAAGAAAATCCAGCGGGCAGGTTATTACTAGATGACCATGGAAAATGATTGATTCAGTTTTGTCCAGAAGTGCCATCAGTGTCAGATACACGGTGACCTGATTCATGCACCACCTTCGGAGTTGCATCCTATGTCAGCACCTTGGCCGTTTGTTGCTTGGGGTATGGATGTCATTGGGTCGATCGAGCCAAAAGCCTCAAATGGGCCATATTCATCTTTGTTGCCATTGATTACTTCACAAAATGGGTCGAAGCGGTCACTTTCAAAGTCGTCACCAAGAAAGCAGGGGTGGACTTCGTACATTCCATCATTATCTATTTTTTTGGTATTCCAAAAACTATCATTACCGACAACGCTGCAAATCTGAACAGACATTTGATGAGGGAGGTATGTGAACAGTTTAAAATTGAGCATCGCAATTCTACCCCTTACCGACCCAAAGCCAATGGCACCGTGGAAGCGGCAAATAAAATCATCAATAAGATCCTCAGGAAAATAATCCAAAGTTCTAGACAATGCCATGAGAAGTTTCCTTTTGCATTAATGGGATATCGCACAACCGTGTGCATATATGTTGGGGCCACACCTTACTTATTGGTTTATGGCACTGAAGCAATAATACCTGCGGAAGTCGAAATTCCCTCTCTTCGAATCATTGTTGAAGCTGAAATCGAGGATGATGAATAGTTCAAGAACCGCCTGGAACAGTTAACTATGATTGATGAAAAATGGATGGCCGCGGTTTGTCACGGGCAGGTTTACCAACAAAGAATGGCCCGTGCCTACAACAAGAAAGTGCGTCCCAGAAACTTCGAAATGGCACAACTCGTTCTGAGGCGTATTCTCCTGCATCATGAGTAAGGAAAGGAAAGTTTGCTCCAAATTGGAAAGGTCCATACATTATAAGGAAACTATTGCCAAAAGGGGCATTATACTTAGGAGATACTGAAGGAAATAACCCTGAAACGGCTGTCAATGCAGATGTCGTCAAAAGGTATTACGTTTAACCCCTATTGATGTCTTAATATTCTCTGATTGGGATGACGAAGGATTTCATTCTCGCTACCCAAACACTCTCAACCTTTTGTAAGCCCTTTGAGCTGGTTACTTTTCTTTGATTACCATCTTTGGAACTTAAAAATTCGACTTGAAAAAAAAAATCAAATCGAAACAAAACCAAAACAAGAGAAAACAAAATGTTTCCTTGAACTACGTTCATCTTGATTCCGAAAGGATGCGTAGGACGCCTCACTCTGGGGTTCAGTCACACCAAAATAAAATTTGCATTTCCCCAAAAGTTGAAACTGAGGCAGAATCTATAATGGCTCGGCGGTGGTTTTGCCTAAAAAGGTTCCAAAGTTTTAATTCAATCCAAATTCTGTTTATCCAAATCATGTTCAAGTCGTTCCGATCAATTGGTAAAGGTTGGATCTGATACAACCAAATGAGAGAAATAAAATGAGAGTCTTACCGGTGAAAACCCACACGGGTACCATGGGCAATGGTAAGTAGAGAAATTAAAAATGAGAGAGTCTCGTTAGTGAAAACTCGCAAAGAGAACTACAAGGCAACGGTGAGAAGAGAAATGAGAGAGGTTAGTTGGTGAAAACATACAATGGGAACCATTGATCGAAAAAGAGGATAATTGGTCACTGACATGGACACAGTCCTGGGCAAGGTTTCTCAATTTTAAGGTATAAGCTATGATGGCTTTCTGAGAGTTAGGTGGTTCGCATAGATCGAGCATCAGGTCCAAGAGGCATGTCATGTACATTGAAGTCCCCATACACTCCATATAAGTCTTTCTTTCCTTTCCCCGAAAGCAATACCTCTTGTCTAAATTAATTTGTCCATTCCGTTGTTCGTTTTTCTTTCGATCTAATTCTATTATAAATTAAGACAAAGAAAGGATGGCAAGACTGATTTACAAGGCTCTCATTCAATACAAGCTAGCACGCAAAAGCGCCAAGCCTCGGCAAGTGCATCCAGTCGACCTCGACTGGCCATGTTGGCTGATGCTTTGAAATCAAGAATTCCTGAAATGAAGGGATCCAAAGTCCAAATAACACAAAGGAAAAATAAATTTAAAGAAGTTTAAATCCCACATGATTAACCGTCCGGTAAAGTCTTGGAAAATTCAATATCTCCAGGATTAGAAATGAACCAATCCCCAGCGAGCAAACAAGCAAGTTGAGACCTTCGTCAAAAGGACGGGCCAAAATCAAGTGACCAAGATGATCAAGGCCACAAAACCAACCACCATTTCAAACTGACAAATTGTTCTTTGTTTGAAGAAAACATGAAGCAGGTGCAACCCAAAAGCAACCTGGCAAAAGCAGGGGCAACCAAAAAGAAATTGCGCAAGGGCTAGAAGCAGCTTCGCAAAAACAACTATAAAGGGGAAGTCTCCTCCAAATTCTTTCTCGCATTCACTTATTCTCTGAAAATAAAAGAAGAAAAGAAGAAATGATGCTGAAAATGATTCAAAACCACGATAGTATAAGGTCTCTAATCCCTAGCTACATCCTTTCCAACATAGGGTTCCACTCCCTAGTTGATGCCAACATAACCCGAGGCCTACATAGGGTTCCCACTTCCTAGTTGATGCCAACATAGGGTCCCACTCTCTAGTTGATGCCAACATAACCTGATGACTTTCCAACATAGGGTCTCACTCCCTAGTTGATGCCAGCATAACCTGATGACTTTCCAACATAGGGTCTCACTCCCTAGTTGATGCCAGCATAATTTGATGACTTTCTAACATAGGGTCCCATTCCCTAGTTGATGCCAACATAACATGATGACCTTCCAACATTGGGTCCCACTCCCTAGTTGATGCCAGCATAACCTGATGACTTTTCGACATAGGGCCTCCACTCCCTAGTTGATACCAGCATAACCTGGTGATTTTCCCAATATAGGGTCTACAATACCTAGGTGATTCACTTTTAGACATTGGGTCTCCACCTCCTAGTTTACATTTACTCCGGGTACACCATTCCTGCTTCTTAAAGCAGTGGGTTCGAGACGACCAAAAGAAGAAGTCTCAATCCAGAATAAAAGAAAAGAAGAAAAAGAAAAGTTGAACCTAAAGTACGAAAACGAAAAAGATATGGACTGCTCAAGACAAGACTGAAGTCACCAGTTTTGCATTTCCTGTCTTGATCCGAAAAGATGAAGAAGATTGAACCAGCACCTGCAACTAACAAGCATCAAGATCCGGATCAGAGTCTGCATAAAGAACCAGCCAAGACTCAAGACCAAGCTTCAAAAAATTTACATATAGGAATCTTGTAACTCGTAGCTGATAAGCTTAGTTAGTTTTCTTCATTTTGACTTTTGCGTAATAAGGAGTTCAGCAGCAGTAATAGCAGTGAAATCACAGCTTTTCGGTAGTCTCAGCTACCGAAATATCTAGAACTACACTGACCTAATTCCTTTATAGCCAAGGATATGTAGGCGACCTTTGAAGCAGGGTTCGGTCAAACTTTTTCAAAATGCTTCCCATGGAGTATCAAAACGGGTAAAATATGTTCGTGACTGCTCCCTTGTCATTGCCCGAAAACACTTCGTATTTCCGAGCAAAGAGGGGCAGCTGTGAGCATGTAATTTTTACCCTACAGAAAATATTCCTACAAAATTAATAAATAAATTAGTCCTATTTATTTTTAGTTTTTTTTAGGACTTTTTGTAATTATTTCAAATTATCTGCATTTAGTTGCATTTTTCATTTTTAAAAGTTATGAAAACTAACAAAAAATATTTAAATCTTCATCATATTGCATTATTAGGTTTTAATTTAATTTAATACCTAATTACAAAGTTTAATTATATTATTAAAAGGAAATCAAAAAAATTGTTTATCTTTGACATTTTTTAATTTCAATGTTAAAACTAGTAATTTTTCTTGTTAAAAAAAATTAATGTTGACTAATTGTGTAAATAATACAAATATATAACTAGTATAATTTTATATCTAAGATAATTTAGTGTTTAATTTAGGATTTAATTAAAACTAATTAGATTTTAAAATTAATTACACAAAATAGGTGTAACTACACCTTGGCCGGACTAGGCTAAGTTTTTAAAACCGGCCCAATCCAAAAATTCGAATGAAATACCCAAGCCCAATCCCCTAAACTGTTCCAATCCCGCCCGAGCTAAAACGGCATCGTCTAAGCGCCAAGTAATCCAGGTCGTTGATCTTCAATAGATCCAACGGCCCGGAACTCATCCCCGTTCTCGTATATAAATGTCCTAACCCCTTCCTACCCCTCCCCCCCATTTCAAATACCTCACTCTCTCACATCTCTCCCTCTCAACCACCCCAAAACCCTAGCCGCCCTAACACTCTCGTCCAAACACTAGCCGCCCTAATACCCTCCGCCCAAACCGCCGCAGGAAATCGCCTGAGGCGGCGGCAAAAACTAAAACTACCCCAAATCCACCCTATTATCTTCCCCATTCTTCCTAAACCCCACTCCCATTAATCAAAACCCAAAAATACCTTAAAAACCAACAAATCTCACACCTAAAATAGCCCGAAACCCTAGCTCCGTCCTAACCCCGCCGTCGAAAATCGCCTACGATGGTGGTGGAACTCCAAACTCCCTCAAACTCACCTCATACACTCTCCTCACCTCCCTGAACCTCACCCTACCAACCAAATCTCCAAAAACCCCACTAATAATCTCAGATCTCAAATCTGAAAACCTAGAAACCCTAGAGTCGCCGCTGGAAATCACCTATGGCGGCGGTAAAACCCTAAACTCACTGAAACTCTTATCCTACAACCACCACACCCCCTAGAACCTCAATCTACCTATAAATCACAAAATAAAAAAACCCTATTGAAAACTCCAAATCTTAGGTTTGAGATTTTCAAAACCCTAAAATCCACCTAGTCCGTCAAAAAGATCCTCGTGTCAAGATCTTCCATCAAGGATCTTCGATCCCAGATGGGAGCCTTGGCATGAGGATTTTTTACGGCTAGATCTCATTTTTCTTCCCAAAATAGTATTGGTATAATTTCTTTTTCTTTTTGCATTTATTTTTTTTATTTTTACGTTTATTTTTTTTAGTATTACTTTTTTATTTGCTTATTTCATTTAAATTAATTGTTGTTATTGATAATGGCTTGCTATTTTACTTAGTTGTTATTTAATAATTGGGCCTCACTGAAGTGGCCCGTTCCATTGGGCCTCACTGAAGCCTAAATTCCTTAGGCCAAGAGCCACCTGACTTAGGCCCAGAGCCAATTTGTTTCTGAGGTAATTCTAAGACCCTTAAGGGTCAATTTCGGAATCATAATTCTGAAGTTCTTCAGAAAAGATTAGAACCTTCTAGAATAAGGGACAACTGTCCCAATGCAGAGTAGGAAAAATAGGGATAAGATCCCAAATATCCATAAATTGGACAGTTGTCCATTTTCTAAGATAGGAAGGTACTAATATTTGAACAACTGTCCATTTCTGTTAAGAAAGATGCACTTTCCCTGATTTTAGAAAATTCTAGCAGATTCTTTTTGTACCCTAACCCTTATCCCTTTCACTCCTTCGCTCTATATAAATACTCCTCCTTTTTTATTAAGCATACACTGATATATACCTAGATAGAGACATACATACACAGAAAATGTTCATGAAAATTACTAAACCCTCACTGCTTTTAAGTTCTTTGCCTTTCCATTTTCCAAACTTCTGAAAACTAGTACTGGCGTTTCATTTTCCATTTTCTTACTGGTTTTATCAAGTTGGGACTAGGATTTCTTGGGTATTCTATATTGGTTTCCTGCTTGCTGTTACTCAAGTTTCAGAGGCATATTTTCTTTATCCGTTTGATTTTTCTTGATACTATCAAGGTATTTTCTAAACAATGTAAAGTTAATCTCGCTGTATCATGACTATGATTTGCTGGTTATCAAGAATCTGTATTTTTTTTACTGCATGAATCATGTTGTTTGAAGTCGTTTGGTCGAGAGTTGTACGTAAACTCCAGCTAGGTTTAGTTATTTACACTGTTTAAGTCATTCAAGTTATAGTAGCTTTATATTAAAATATTCTGAAAAATTACAAAATCATTTAAAGCTTCATGTGTTCATAAGATCTGCATGTCCGTATGTAATAGTAAAAACAGGAAAAGCATTTTTAGGAAATTTGTTGATTAGTAATAGGCAAATTTGTTATCACTATCCATGTTAGTAAGATGTAGTAATTTAGCTTTGTTTTATATTATATTCTCTTATGCATGGCGCTAGTTTAATTAGTAGCCTTACTATGTCGTTAAAAGAATTAAATATAGTAATTCTGATGTTATTAGTTTAAAATCATGAAAAGATGGATTTTACAAGCAAAATTGACAGCAATCAAGGTATATTTTCAGGTCCAAGTCAATTGGATCTATGAGATTGTACTTTGGGTTTTGTTTAATGAATCAAATTGATCATTCAACTAAAGGCTTTTTTACTCTTTAAAATTTTCAAATGCACCATGATTTTCAAACTTATTACTCAAACATAGGGTTAATATAGAAATAGAAGACTTAGGCAATCAGTAGGAAAATTATCCACAGCTATCCAGAATTTTGATTTATTTTATTCGCGTCCCAAACCCCCTTTAGTTTTCTATTTTTAAAGATAAACAAAATATAGAAAAAATCTTAAATTGATGTTACAAATTTTAGTCTCAAACTCATTCAAACAAATATGTATTGGGCTAGAGTCACTTGGCCTCATCATCATGCCCAAATCATTTTCAATTAATTCCATTTATTTGTCGACAAAATGAGCATTGGGCCAAAGTCATTTGGACTCATTATCAGGCCCACATCCTACTGAATTAAACTCATTTAGTTGACTGAATGCTTGTTAACATGTGTATTGGGCCAGAGTCATTTGGACTCCATGATCACTAAGCCCAAGTCATTTTTGTTTAAATTTATTTAGCTGCTTTAAAAATATGCATTGTGCCAGAATCAATTAGACTCAATCAGGCCCAAATTATTTTCAAATTGAATTTAGTAGCTGGTCCAAATAATAGACAATACGCGTCTTGGGCAAGATTCCATTTGGATTCAACCTTTATCAGGCCCAAAGCCCCTTTTAAATATAGATCTATTGGCCAGTTGATATATCCCATTTAAATACGAACAAACATATCACATAGTATTAGACCTTTACACTTAGCCACATGACATACAGTATTTAGCGGTAACGACCCGGCCGGTCATTTTGAGAGTTAGAGCCCCGATCCCCTAATAACCGTTTTTCCCATGTTTGTTTCTAATTTTGGGCCTTTCCGGAGTGTTTAGCTATGAAATTCGGAGGGTTTTGGGACACTTAGTCCCTAATTTTGAGTTTAAGCCTTAGAAACCGGACCGTAGTCAGAACCGTATGAAGACGGGTCCATAATGGAATTCCGTCGATTCTGTTAGCTCCGTTGAGTTATTTTGGGGTTAGGAGCGCGTCCGGAATGTGGTTTCGAGGTCTGTAGTGAACTTAGGCTTGAATTGGCGAAAGTTAGAATTTCGACGATTTCAACCGATAGGTGAAATTTTGATATCAGACTCGGAATGGAATTCCGGGAGTGGCTGCAGGTTCGTGGTGTCATTTGTGACTTGTGTATCAAATTTGAGGTCAATCGGACTAGTATTGACGTGTTTCGGTATCGTTGGGGATTTCGGAAATTTGCTAAGTTCTTAGGCTTGAATTTATTATTAATTCTTGTTTTTGGTGTTATGTGATGTGGTTTGAATTCTCGACTAAGTTCTAATGAGATAATAGGAGTGGTTGGTGGTTTCGATTGAGGTCCCAGGGGCCTCGGGTGTGTTTCAGATGCTCAACGGGAAGGTTTTAGACTGAAGCTAAAAGCTGAAGTTTGTTGGTTCTGGTGTTTAGCACCTGCGAAAGGGGAGCCGCAGGTGCGGAAACACAGTTAAGGTGGGAGGTTGCGCAGATGTGGATTTGCCCAAGGCCGGCTGGGTTTGGAGATGCGGCTTGGAGACTGCAGATGCGGGACCGCAGATGCAGCCCAGATACCGGAGGTGCGGCCCAAGCCCAATTAATGAAATTTCGCACCTGCGATGCTTTTTCCGCATGTGCGGCCCAGTTGACCGCAGAAGCGGAAATTGCTGGGCAAAAATAGGGAAAATCGAGGGTTTGAGTTCATAATTTCAAAAATCAAATAGGAGCTCGGGATTTGGCGATTTTGTGAGGATTTTGAAGAGGAGATCAATAGGTAACGATTCATATTCCTATTTCCATTGTATTTCATCAATCTATAGTGAATTCTTTAACTTAATTAGGGAGAAATTGTGGGAAAATGTTTGAAAATGAGAGAAAGGTCCCCCAATTGAGAATTCGAGCTTTGAGTGGGATTTCGACGTCAGATTTTGATGATTTTTGGTTGTACTCATGAGTGAATGTGTGTGCGAAATTTGTGACTTTCACCCGATTCCGAGTCATGGGCCCGGGAGACGTTTTGGGGAATTTCCATAATTTCGCACTTTAGCTTCAAATTTGTTTGTTAAACTAGTTGCTTGTAGTGATATTCACATTATGTAACTTGTTTGAATAGATTCGCATCATTCAGAGTTTGGTACTCGTGGAAAGAACGTGATTTTGGGTTGAATTGAGCAGTCGAGGTAAGTGGCTTACCTAACTTTGTGTTGGGGACTTCCCCCTTAGGGTATTTGATGCTAAATGTTGTGTGGGCGCCGTGTACGTGAGGTGATGAGTACGTACACTGGCTGTTATTTCAAAAATCTCATTTTTCCCGTACTAAAACCTAAACAGTTTTTCTCTTCTATGAACTTGCTCTCATGTGATATATTGTTTAGTTTAGATTAGGAAAGCATGCTTTCGTGCTTAATTGCCTACTTGATTTTCTGTGCGCCATGCTTAGTTAAGTCCTTGATTGCCTTATTTGTGATTAGTATAAACTGTGTAAATTTGATGGTATGCATGTCATTCATCCTGCATAGTATATTTAAATTAAGACTACGGACATATTCCGGCAGATCCCCCTGTACTGCATATTTACTTTGGGACTACAGACGTATTCCGGGAGATCCCCATGTACTGAATATTTATTTTGGGACTACGTACGTATTCCGGGACATCCTCATATACTGTATATTTATTTTTGGACAATGGATGTATTTCGGGAGATCCCCCTGTACTGCATAATCATATGGAACTATGGGACGGTATCTCGGGATATTCCACTTTGTGATATATATTGTGTTGAGCCGAGGACTCTCTTTACTGTAGAACTTATATTGTTTTTCTTAAAATGTTTACTGTATACATTACCTATATTTGTACTGTTTTAAATTGATTTATATAGAAATTCAGTATAGCCTTAACCTGACCTCGCCACTACTTGACTGGGGTTAGGCTTGGCACTTACTAGGTAATAAATGTGGTGTACTCATGCCCTTTCCTGCACATATTTTCGTGTGCAGATCCTGGTACAAGCTATCATCCTTGTGGTTAGACGTTGCTGCTGATTCCAGGAAACTGTAAGGTATTTCTGCCGCGTCCGCAGAATACTCCGAGTCCCCTTCCATTCCAGCTTGTAGAGATTTTTCTTATGTACTTTCCAGTTTTTGTTAGAGCTACAGTAGTGTTAGAATCTTGTGACATTCCGCGTCTTGGGGAGTTATATTTTTGTATTAGCCGAGCGGCCAGTACGTTATCTATATCATTTCCCTTATCCCATTTTTTGCTTGTGTTTTATTTCAATTTTTCCCTTTATAGTAGGCTTACCTAGTCGTAGAGACTAGGTGCCATCTCGACACCTTCGGAGGGTAAATCTGGTCGTGACAAGTTGGTATCAGAGCGTCTAGGTTCATAGGAGTCACAAGTCACAAGCTGGTTTATTAGGGTCTCGCGGATCGGTGCGGAGACGTCTGTATCTATCTTCGAGAGGCTATGTAACTATTAAGAATAATCATATTTCTTTGATTTCCTTGTCGTGCGAGTTATTGACATCAAAATTCTAAAAATTCTATTCTATTCTTTCCCACAGATGGTGAGGACCCATACTGGGAAGACCGACGACCAGGCACCCGAGCCCCCTGCCAGAGCCGCTAAAGGCTAGTGTCGGGGTAGAGGACGACCACGTGGTGCATCCCGAGCACCTGCGAGAGCGGCGGTAGAGGAGTCCCCAATAGCTCCAGCTGGGGGGCCGGCACCGGAGATTCCTGTTGCTGCTCCAGCCTTACAGGAGACTTTGGCTCAGTTCATGAGCATGTTTAGCACTCTAGCCCAAGCTGGACTACTTCAGATAGCTCTCGCTACATCTCAGGCTGGGGGAGGGGCACAGGCTCCCGCAGCTCGCACTCCTGAGCAGAGGGGCCAAGTTGATCAGGCCCCGGAGTATATTCATATGCCCCTAGTGGCTTCGGTACAGCATGAGACCAGGGTAGCTGCTTCTGAGGCAAAGTAGCTCAGACTTGAGAGGTATAAGAAGTACCACCCACCTACTTTCAGCGGACTAGCTTCAGAGGATGCTCTGGGTTTCTTGAGGAGTGTCATCTTATTCTCCGCACTATGGTCATTGTGGAGACTAGTGGGTTTCTTTTACCGCTTTCCAATTGAGGGGAGAGTCATATCAGCGGTGGCATTCCTATGAGGTAAGTAGTCCAGACGAGGCAACCTCACTCACTTGGACTAAGTTTTCAGAGATGTTTCTACGAGAATATGTCCCTCAAAGCCTCAGGGATACTTGGCGCGTGGAGTTCGAGCAGTTGCACCAGGTAACTATGACTGTGTTGGAGTATGCAGTCTATTTCAGTGACTTAGCTCGGCATGCACCAGCCTTGGTTGCCACAGTCAGAGAGAGGGTTCACCGCTTCATTGGGGGACTTCACCCTAGTATTCGGACTAGTATGGCCAGAGAGTTGGAGATGGATATCACTTATTAGCAGGCATTGAGTATTGCCAAGAGAGTAGAGGGCATGTTTGCCCAGGACAGAGAGGAGAGAGGACAAGAGGTCTCGAGAGACTGGCCATTTTTAAGGAGCTCGTGCACCAGCAGCACGCTATGGTAGGGGCTTTGTGGGTCTAGTAGCCAGCTGTATTCCAGCTCCTCCTAGACCTCAGGAGCCCTATTATGCATCGCCAGTATCTTGTATGCCTCCAATTCGAGGTGCTATTACCGGCCAGCCCAGTAGGATAGCTCCCATTCGGTCTCAACCTCAACATCCTCCGAGGGGTTGTTTTGAGTGTGGTGACACTCGTCACATGATTAGAGATTGCCCCAGAGCCAGGAGGAGTGCACCTCCATAGTCTTATCAGCATCCACGTGCTCCGCCTGGTTCTCCAGCTATTCTTCCATCCCCAGCTGCCACTTCATCTCCTCAGCCAGCTCGAGGTGGAGGTAGGGGAGGTAGAGGTCGCCCTAGAGAGGGAGGTCAGGCCAGATACTATGCCCTTCCATCCCGTTCTGAGGTTGTTGCTTCAGATTCAGTCATCACAGGTATTGTCCCTATCTGTCATAGGGATGCATCAATATTATTTGACCCAGGCTCTACGTATTCATATGTGTCCTCTTTATTTGCTCAACATTTGGGGATATCTCAGGATTCTTTTAGTTCTCATGTTCATGTATCTACTCCTGTGGGAGACTCTCTAGTTGTGGACCGTGTATATCAGTCGTGTTTGATTACTCTTAGTGGTTTTGAGACCAGGGCTAATTTGTTATTACTCAGCATGGTAGATTTCGATGTTATCTTGGACATGGACTGGTTGTCTCCCCATTTTGCTATTCTTGATTGTCACGCTAAGACCGTGACGCTGGCTATGCCAGGTTTTCCGTGATTAGAGTGGAGAGGTACCTTAGAGTATACTCCACATAGGGTCATTTCATTTCTTAAGGCTTAGAAAATGGTTGAGAAGGGGTGTGATGCGTATTTGGCCTATCTGAGAGATGTCAGTGTTGATACCCCTCCAGTTGAGTCAGTCTCAGTAGTGAGGGACTTTCCTGATGTATTCCCAGTAGAGATATTTATTTCGGCATTGATTTGTTGCTGGGCACTCAGTCCATTTCTATTCCTCCTTACCGTATGGCTCCTCTTGAGTTGAAGGAGTTGAAGGAGTATTTACAGGAGTTGCTTGATAAGGGTTTCATCAGGCCCAGTGTATTTCCTTTTTCTGCTCCGGTGCTATTTGTGAATAAAAAGGATGGCTCTATGCGTATGTGTATTGATTATCGGCAGCTGAACAAGGTTACAGTGAAGAACAGGTATCCTTTGCCTCGCATTGATGATTTATTCAACTAGTTACAGGGTTCCAGAGTATTCTCCAAGATCGACTTGCGATCTGGCTATAATCAGCTGAAGATTCGGGAGTCGGACATCCCAAAGACTGCCTTCAGGACCAGATATGGTCACTATGAGTTTCTTGTCATGTCATTTGGGCTAACCAATGCCCCAACAACTTTTATGCATTTGATGCATAGTGTGTTCCGGCCTTATATTTATTCCTTCGTCATTGTGTTTATTGACGACATCCTGGTATAATTCCAATCACGGGAAGATCATGAGCAACACTTGAGGACTGTTCTTCATGCTTTGAGGGAAAATAGATTGTATGCAAAATTCTCTAAGTGTTAGTTCTTTCTTGATTCAGTGGCATTCTTGGGCCATATAGTGTCTTGTAATGGGATCAAAGTAGATCCGAAGAAGGTGGAGGCGGTGCAAAGTTGGCCTAGACCGTCATCAGCTACGGAGATCCGCAATGTCCTTAGCTTGGCAGGGTACTACCGTCGCTTTGTAGAGGAATTTTCATCTATTGCAGCACCTATGACCAGACTGACCCAGAAGGGTGCTCCGTTCAGGTGGACCGAGGAGTGTGAGGAGATATTTTAGAAGCTCAAGCTAGCTTTGATTACGACCCCAGTATTAGTGTTGCCTACGGGTTCGGGGTCCTACACTCTCTATTGTGATGCCTCGAGGATTGGCCTTGGAGCAGTATTGATGCAGGACGGTAGGGTGTTTTCCTACGCGTCCAGGCAGTTGAAGGTGCATGAGAATAATTATCCAGTTCATGACCTCGAGTTAGCAACTATTTCTCACGCCCTGAAGATCTGACATCATTATTTGTACGGTGTTCCCTGTGAGATTTACACTGATCACTGGAGTTTGCAGCACTTGTTCAGGCAGAAGGACCTTAATCTACGTCAGCTAAGGTGGTTGGAACTACTTAAAGACTATGATATCACCATATTATACCACCCGGGGAAAGCAAATGTAGTGGCCGACGCCTTGAGTCGCCGGGCAGAGAGTTTGGGGAGCTTGGCATATCTTCCAGTGGCCGAGAGGCCTTTAGCCTTGGATATTCAGTCTTTACCTAGCCAGTTTGTGGGGTTGGATATTTCAGAACCTAGCCGGGTATTAGCTTGTGTGGTTGCTCGATCTTCTCTTTATGATCGCATCAGAGAGCTCTAGTATGATGACCCACACTTTCTGGTTCTTCAGGACAGGGTCCGGCGAGGTGATGCCAGAGATGTGTCTATAGATGATGATGGCATGATGAGAACGCAAGGGCGGATCTGTGTGCCTAATGTAGAGGGGCTTTGGGAGTTGATTCTGGAGGAGGCCCATAGCTCGCGGTACTCCATCCATCCGGGTGCCGCGAAGATGTACCAGGATCTGAGACAGCACTACCAAGTGCCTCAATTGTCAGGAAGTTAAATATGAACATCAAAGACCAGAATGAATTACTTCAGCATATTGAGCTTCCAGAGTGGAAGTGGGAGCGGATCACCATAGACTTTGTAGTTGGACTTCCGCGGACTTTGAGAAAATTCGATGTTATTTGGGTGATCGTGGATCGGCTGACCAAGTCAGCTCATTTCATTCTGGTATTGACCACTTATTCTTCAAAGAGGTTGGCTGAGATTTATATTAGAGAGATCGTCCGCCTTCACGGTATTCCAGTATCTATCATCTCAGACAGAGGTACCCAGTTCACATCACGGTTCTGGAGAGCCGTACAGCAAGAGTTGGGCACCAGGGTGGAGCTGAGCACAACGTTTCACCCTCAGACGGACGGGCAGTCCGAGCGCACGATTCAGATTCTCAAGGATATGCTATGCGCCTGTGTGATGGAGTTTGGAGGGTCATGGGACCAATTCTTGCCACTCGCAGAGTTTGCCTACAACAATAGTTACCAGTCCAGCATTCAGATGGCACCAAATGAGGCTTTGTACGGTAGGCGATGCTGGTCCCTAGTGGGTTGGTTTAAGTCGGGCGAGGCCTGATTGTTGGGTACAGATTTAGTCCAGGATTCCCTGGACAAGGTGAAGGTTATTCAGGAGAGACTTCGCATAGCCTAGCTTCGGCAGAAGAGTTATGCACACCGGAAGGTTCGCGATTTGGCATTTATGACTGGTGATCGAGTTTTGCTGCAGGTATCGCCTATGAAGGGCGTCATGAGGTTCGGAAAGAAGGGTAAGCTGAGTCCGAGGTTCATTGGCCCATTTGAGATATTGCGGTGTGTTGGGGAGGTTGCTTATGAGCTTACCTTGCCTCCCAGCCTAGTAAGAGTTCATCCGGTATTCCATGTGTCTATGCTCCGGAAGTATCACGGTGATCCAGGTTATGTGTTGGATTTCAGCTCAGTCCGGTTGGACAAGGATATATCTTATGTTGAGGAGCCAGTAACCATTTTGGATAGGCAGGTCAGAAAGCTCAGGTCCAAGAGCATTCCGTCAGTAAAGGTCCAATGGAGGGGTTAGCCGGTCGAGGAGGCGACTTGGGAGACCGAGCAGGATATGCACAGCCAGTACCCTCATCTTTTCACAGCTTCAGGTATGACTTTATACTCGTTCGAGGTCGAACGATTGTTTTAAGAGAGGGAGGATGTAACGACCCAGCCGGACATTTTGAGAGTTAGAGCCCCAATCCCCTAATAACCGTCTTCCCCACATTTGTTTCTATTTTTGGGCCTTGCCGGAGTGTTTAGCAATGAAGTACGGAGGGTTTTGGGACACTTAGTCTCTAATTTTGAGTTTAAGCCTTAGAAATCAAATCGTAAACCGTGTGAAGACGGGTCCGGAATAGAATTTTGTCGACTCCGTTAGCTCTGTTGAGTGAATTTGGGGTTAGGAGTGCGTTCAGAATGTGGTTTCAAGGTCTGTAGTGGACTTAGTCTTGAATTGGTGAAGTTAGAATTTCGGCGATTTTGGCCGATATGTGAAATTTTGATATCGGACTCGGAATGGAATTTCGGGAGTGGCTGTAGGTTTGTGGTGTCATTTGTGACATTTGTTTAATTTGAGGTCAATCAGACTAATTTTGACGTGTTTCGGCATCGTTGGGGATTTCGGAAATTTGCTAAGTTCATAGGCTTGAATTTATGTTTAATTCTTGTTTTTGGTGTTATGTGATGTGGTTTGAATGCTTGACTAAGTTCGAATGAGGTTATAGGACTAGTTGGTGGTTTTGGTTGATGTCCCTGGGGCCTCGGGTGTGTTTCAGATGCTCAACGGGAAGGTTTTAGACTTAAGCTAAAAGCTGAAGTTTGCTGGTTCTGGTGTTGCGCACCTGCGGAGGGGGAGCCACAGGTGCAGACACGCAGGTGCAGTGGGGGGTTGTGCAGATGTGGATTTGCCAAGTCTGGTTGGGTTCGCAGATGCGGCCTGGAGACCGCAGATGCGGCCTGGAGACCACAGATGCGGCCCAGATACCGCAGGTGCGGCCCCATCCCAATTAATGAATTTTCGCACCTGTGATGCATTTTCCTCAACTGCAGCCCAATTGACTGCATAAGCGGAAATCGCTGGGCAGAAATAGGGAAAATCGAGGGTTTGAGTTCATAACTTTAAAAATCAAATTGGAGCTCGAGATTTGGCAATTTTTTGAGGATTTTGAAGAGGAGATCAATAGGTAACGATTCCCTATTTCCCTTGTATTTCATCAATCTATAGTGCATTCTTCAACCTAATTAGAGATAAATTGTGGGAAAATGTTTGAAAATGAGAGAAAGGTCCCCCAATTGAGAATCCGAGTTTTGAGTGGGATTTCGACGTCGAATTTTGATGATTTTTGGTTGAGTGTACTCGTGAGTGAATGGGTGTTCGGAATTTGTGACTTTCACCCGATTTTGAGTCGTGGGCTTGGGATAAGTTTTGGGGAATTTCCATAATTTCGCGCTTTAGCTTCAAATTTGTTTGTTAAACTAGTTGCTTGTAGTGATATTCACATTATGTAACTTGTTTGAATATATTCGGGCCATTCGGAGTTTGGTACTCGTGGCAAGAACATGTTTCCAGATTGAATTAAGCAGTCGAGGTAAGTGGCTTGCCTAACTTTGTGTTGGGGACTTCTCCCTTAGGGTATTTGATGCTAAATGTTGTGTGGGCGCCGTGTACGTGAGGTGATGAGTACGTACACTGGCTGGTATTTCAAAAATCTCATTTTTCCCGTACTAAAACATAAATTGTTTTTCTCTTCTATGAACTTGCTCTCATGTGATATATTGTTTAGTTTAGATTAGGAAAGCATGCTTTCGTGCTTAATTGCCTACTTGATTTTCAGTGCGCCATGCTTAGTTAAGCCCTTAATTGCCTTATTTGTGATTAGTATAAACTGTGTAAATTTGATGGTATGCTTGGCATTCATCCTGCATAGTATATTTAAATTAAGACTACGGACATATTCCGGCAGATCCCCCTGTACTGCATATTTACTTTGGGACTACAGACGTATTCCGGGAGATCCCCATGTACTGCATATTTATTTTTGGGACTACGGCGTATTCCGGAAGATCCTCGTGTACTGTATATTTATTTTGGGACAATGGATGTATTCCGGGAGATCCCCCTGTACTGCATAATCATTTGGAACTACGGGACGGTATCTCGGGATATTCCACTTTGTGATATATATTGTGTTGAGCCGAGGACTCTCTTTACTGTAGAACTTATATTGTTTTTCTTAAACTGTTTACTGTATACATTACCTATCTTTGTACTGTTTTAAATTGATTTATATAGAAATTCAGTATAGCCTTAACCTGACCTCGTCACTACTTGACTAGGGTTAGGCTTGGCACTTACTTGGTACCAAATGTGGTGTACTTATGCCCTTTCTTGCACATATTTTCGTGTGCAGATCCAGGTACGAGCTATCAGCCTCGTGGTTAGACGTTGGTGCTGATTCCAGGAGACTGCAAGGTATTTCTGCCACATCCGCAGAATCCTTCGAGTCCCCTTCTATTCTAGCTTGTAGAGATTTTTCTTATGTACTTTCTAGTTTTTGTTAGAGCTACTGTAGTATTAGAAGCTTGTGACTATCTGTAATATTCCGGGTCTTGGGGAGTTATATTTTTTCTATGAGCCGAGCGGCCAGTACGTTATCTATATCATTGCCCTTATCCCCTTGGTTGCTTGTGTTTTATTTTAATTTTTCTCTTTATAGTAGGCTTACCTAGTCGTAGAGACTAGATGCCGTCTCGATATCTTCGGAGGGTAAATCGGGTCGTGACATTAGCTTAGAGACATAAGTATTACTTTAGGTACTCGTAATCGAATTAATTGTTACAATTATGTACACGCACGCATGACATAGTTTTGATACCAAAAATAAACCAAGGTACATATTCGCGTGACCATGGTCAAACATTCTTAGTGAATAACACGCCTTAATCAAACACTCGTAGAAATGCTTTAGGCGCGGGTTTTGAAATTACCATCGTGATTGCATACATGTTCGCGTGACGCGTGATGCGCAACTTTGACCAAGAACTGTTTCTCAAATAAACTAAGTGTCGTGAATTGTGTACACGTACGCGTGACATGATTTTTGATACACCAAAACTAAACGAGTATACGTACGCATAACTCTTCTTAAGATAATCCTTTAAATACGAATAATCGAGTAAGTAGTAGCGGTAAAAGGTAAAATAAACATAGGTCCTAAAATGAGTAATTAGATAAAATAAGTCAAGTGTAAATCGTTAAGCGACCTGCTAAAACCACGGAACTCGAGAGTGCCTAACACCTTCTCCCGGGTTAACAAAATTCCTTACCCGGTCTTCTGGTTTCGCAGACTTTAAACAGAGTCAAATTTTCTTGATTTGAGATTTAAAATAAACCGGTGACTTGGGACACCATAAATTATTCCAAGTGGCGACTCTGAAATAAATAAATAATCTCATTTCGATTAATGTCACTTAGATTGAAAAAACTCTTATATTCCCCCATTCGAGAAAAAAAGGAGGTGTGACAAAGTACTCTGATGGTTGTTCGATCACTTGATCTGAATAAGGATCCATTCCGACCTCAATAAAAGAATGAAGAGCTACTTGGTCCTGAACTACCATATCTTGGTGCAATTGGTGCACTAATGTATCTTGCTAATACTACAAGGCCTGACATAACTTTTTCAGTTAATGTCTTAGCAAGATATAGCTCTGCTCCTACAAGGAGACATTGGAATGGAATCAAACACATATTGCGGTATCTATAGGGACTACCGATACATGCTTATTTTATGACAACAATTGCAGTCTCGATCTTGTTGGTTATGCTGATGCTAGGTATTTGTCTGATCCACACAAGGCTCGATATTAAACAGGCTATGTGTTTACCTGTGGAGGCATTGCCATATCTTAGCGATCGACTAAGCAACCAATCATGGCTACTTCATCTAATCATGCTGAGATAATTTCTATTCATGAAGCAAGTCGAGAATATGTATGGTTGAGGTCTATAATACATCTTATTCGAGACAAATATGGTTTGAAGTGTGACAAACTACCCACGGTTTTGTATGAAGACAATGCAGCATGTATAGCTCAATTGAAGGGAGGATTCATAAAAGGAGATAGTACAAAGTATATTTTACCAAAGTTATTTTTCACATATGATCTTCAAAAGAATAGCAATATCAATCTGCAACAAATTCGTTCAAGTGATAATATGGCTGATTTGTTCACCAAGTCTCTACCGATGTCAACCTTCAAGAAGCTAGTGTACACGATTGGGATGCGAAGGCTCAAGGATGTGAATTGATGCTCTCATCAGGAGGAGTTAATGCTTGTTGTACTCTTTTTTTCTTACAAGGTTTTGTTCCACTAGGTTTTTCTCGCAAGATTTTTAACGAGGCAACCAAAAAACGTATTATTAAACATGTGTACTCTTTTTCCTTTACTAGAATTTTTTCCCCAAAGGATTTTATTTTAAATTAAGGTTTTAACGAGTCACGTTACTTATTGAGTAGACATTCAAAGAGGAGTGTTATGAATAGAATTGTAATTAGAGTGAGCGTTTATCTTTTAGAGAGTTTGTTACTTTGTGGCCAAGTTATTTTTTCCCTATAAATAGAGGAGTCTTACTCCATTGTAAATCATCCCAAAATTCAACAAGAATTACCTCTCTCTTCCTTGCAATATTATTCTTTTAATTATTGTTTTATTTCAATAAGGATATTCTTGAATTAATTTTCTATTTTTACCTGGGTGACCCACAACAGAAAATCTATTTCTAGCGCTGCTCAAAATTAAGTACATTAAGGGTGTGTTTGGTATAATTCTAAGAAAATATTTTCTTGGAAAATAAATAGTAATCTTATTCATTTTCTGGTGTTTGGTATGCAAATTAATGAAAATAACTTCTCAAGAGTATTCATAAATAATTTAGATACAATAAACATGAAGCCATAAACTTTCGAACCAATAACCTTCTGATCCCACAAATTTTCATAAACTTCCGAGCCGCTAAACTTTCGAACCCGCGTAATTTCGAACCCGTAAACTTTATAATTTCTAAACTCGTAAACTTCCAAACATATAAACCTCCGAACTCATAATTTTGGAATATGTAAATTTTGAACATGTAAGATGAAAAGGCTAAAACTGAAAATAGAAAAAAAAAATTTGGGGGATGGGGGGAGGGAATGGATAAAAAAACGAAAAAACAAAATTATGAAATTATAAAAAAAAAATTAAAAAAAAACTATTTTTTCAGAGGATAGTAGGATGGGCGGTGATAGAAAAAAAACTGAAATTTAAAAAAAAAAGAGCCTCTTTGGAGAGGGATGGGTTAGGTGAGTGTGGGGATGTGGCGTGGGTTGGTAAGAGTGGGTAGATTGAGAAGGAGTTTTGGAAAATATTTTTCTTTCTCTTGATAAGAAAAATATTTTTCCCATGGAGAAAAATATGTTAATAAAAAAAATATTTTTCAAAACACTTAAACTAACCAAACATGTAAAAATTAAAAAAAAATTCCGAAAAATAATTTTCTTCGTACCAAACACACCCTAAGATAAAAATTATGTTCGAAAATTTTATACATTGGGGGCATATATACAAGCTTAAATCCTTTTGGAATAAAGGGAGTACCCGACAAACCGCGGGTAAGTCGAGTACAAGAATCAAGAAAAGAGTGGATAAGCTACTCAAATCTTCTCTATTTCGCTCTTTTCTCAACAATGGAAGCTCTAGCTCATGGGCTCCTACCCCTCAGAACTCTTAGAACAATATGTCAAAAAGAACATAGGTATCAACATGTCGGTTCAATCCATTTTCTTAGCTCTCCAGTTCCATCTTCTCTCAAATTCAGTGCACCCATAAAGGTTCGTGTATCTTGTTGGTGCGGTTTTTTTGTTTGTTCATTTCGTTTGCGTACCATGTACTTATTGCTAGTTGAGATTTCTGAATTTGGGGTATGTTTGGTTTGGTTCAGTATAGAAGTGGTATTATAAGGATGCAAGAAGAATATGAGTTGAAGCAAATGAAAGATATGGCTGCTGCTAAAAAGAGATGGGACGCTCTGGTATTTTTCTCAGACTAATATTCCAATATTTCTTTTGGTACTTATTATCAGAAATGTCGATGGAGATAGATGAAAAATTAAGGGTTAATTTCTATGGAATAGGCTGAAATTACTGCCGGGTTGCAATTTAAGTTCTATACGCTACAGTGTAATGAATTTTTTACACTATCAGTGTTTCACTTGCTATTTACTATTTGTTTAGGTTACCAATCAATACTATTAAATAGCAATGCTTTTTAATGGATTAGTCTTTTACATAATTTTCCATTGGTGAATTCCATGATTGAACCCGGACATCCCTTATATGTAGTAAATTGTTTTTCAAATCACTGCCAAGGGAAATGTGGATAAAGTTTTTCTGATCCCAGGCTAATGTAGTGCGTACGATCAGCTCCTAACACTCTGTTTGGATCACCGTCCCCATCGTTTTATAATGTATCGTATTGTACTGTATTGTATTGTATCGTATCGTTTAATGAATACAATGTTTGGATAGATTGTATTGTTTGTTGTTGTCAAATAACATTTTGATGTTTGGTTTGACTGTATTGTATTGTACTGTAACTGATAAGTTTACTAAAATACTCTCAATTGTTTTAAATATTTAATTTATCAAAAATTACACTTAAAAATTATTTAAGAAAATCCATTTCTACTAATTTATCACTAATTATGTCTTATATATAAATTAAGCAATTAAATTCATGCAAATTCTATCGAAATTAGTTGAACAAGTTAATAATATTAAAGATAATAATAAGTACAATATATTCATAATTCGATCATAATAATAAAAGTTTTTAAAAAAAATATTAAGTAGACTCCATTCAGACAAAAGTAAAACAAAACCTTTACCTGAAGAGTACGGAGAAGCGGCAGAAGAACAAAATGAGTTTTTCACGTATGTAGGTTATATTTGGAATGTTGTCTTTGAGAATTTATATAGGTTATTAGACTTCACGTAGAGTTCTATTATAGAATTATATGAAAAAGAGACTTTGCTATTATTTAAAATAAAAAAAGGTAAAGGGTAAAATAGAATTATAAGGTAATAAGAAAGGGCATAACTAGAAAGAAAAATAGGAAACAATCCCACCACATCAAATCGGTTGTTTCAAAAAATGAGACTTTTCGTTGTTCGGGAACAGTGAATTTAACAATACAATAAAATCAATTTTAACTAAATAATGAAAACAAACATTGTTTTGGAAAAACAATACAATACCGTACAATGGATAACAACTGTCCAAACAAGCTGTAAGTTATCCGGGTTTCCTTTTCTTATTTGCAATTTCTTTTTTTCTTTCTACCCCTTGCAGTTCTACCCCTTGCGGTGCTTAGTTCACTTTTCGAATAATAATGATAGAAAAGTTAAAGATAATCTGTGAGGGGAGTTATGGATGGATCGGAAAACTAGAGGGGATGGTTATGTGTCCCTAAAAAGAAAATAAAAAGGCAAAACCACAAAAGTATATCTTACTCTTTGAACATCACATGGTTCAGTCTGTTGTTTGTGGTTGTTTCATGTTTTTAGAGTAATTAGCTAGCTCTAAGAATAACATAGATGCCCTTCTTGCATTCAGGTGTCAAAAAGGAAAGTGGGTACTATGAACATGTTTTGTTGTTGTAGGAACTTCTTTTCCAATTAACTGCCAACCTAGAGGAAGGGGATAAGTTACTGCACGCATAGTTGCAACAATGTTTGATTTTGCCTTCTCTTTAAGGCAAGATCAGACTTTGTTATTGCAATTAAAGAATGTCTTCCAAGTTTCATCCTCCTAGGTGATGAGTTATATCACAGTTTCAACTTGTTAGAAATTATAAGTCGCGCAATCAATTAATATGTGCTGTACGGAAACATCTTAAGCCATGATTAATCCTTTATTAAGTTCTTCAATGTTATACTGTGAGAATAACATCTGTGTTCCCCTTTTGTTCTAGATCAGAGATGGGAAAGTTAAAGTTCTTACACCAAGGGAAGCTGGTTATGCAATTCAACTCTCAAACAAAACGCTGCTTGATGTTCGTCCCTCTATGGAGCGAAAGAAGGTGGATTCGACTTTCCTTCAAAAACCACTTCTCTCTACTATCAACATTACGAGGCAAATGCTGAATGGCTCAGCATTGTTTCCCTTCCAGCTTCCTGTTATTTCACTTTACATGCTTTACACAATTCTCATTTAATAATTGTGCCAGTCTTTGCTGAACTCTGCATGTCAGTGGCTTTTCTTCTTTCAAAGCTCCTTGCTATGGTTCAAGTGCATCATCTAAGCTTATTAAAGTTTGTGATGTGTGAACGCCCAAATTTTGTTGAAGAAAATTCCTCTTAAACTCTAGGTTCATGCCTTTTGGGATATGAATTAGATTAAAAGCCAAATAGTTTCCTGCTTAAATGATCGTGATATTTTATTGTGCTGGTTATCATGATTTTCTTAACTGTTTTGCAGGCCTGGGTAAAAGGCTCCACCTGGATTCCAATTTTTGATGTTGATACTAGTTTAGAACTTGGTATTCTTTCCCGGAAAGCAACAAACTTTTTGCTGGGTAACAAACTTTCCCTATGACGTTCAGAAGATACATTTTTACTATATTTTTATCTTTATAGTTACTCGATGAGAGACAAAGATATATAGCTTAACTCCAATAAAAGAGATGCGTAACTAGCTTATGTGTTATGTATAATTATCAATTTATGGTACGTCACAAGTGTAGACCTCATCCCTTCTCTTTCTTTCTTCATTGTATTCCTTAGTGAGGAGTGCTTTGCTTCTTATTGTGGAACAATAAACCATCTATGAAGTGCAAATGGCAGATCTTCAGTTTGATATACTCGCAATTTGGAGTACGAAATTTAACTGTTCAGTTTGTCAATCTTTTGTTAGACATTTTACTCACAAAGATTTGTTCTTTTTCAAACTATTGCACAAAGCATATGTGTGAAAACATCTTTGGAGTACCCATGCAACAAAAATCCTTTTCTTGTTCGTATGACAGAGCCCAGAGGAACAATCTCGAATTGCTTTGAAAATAGTGACAGAAAAATTTCTTTGACTAGAGAAATATACCACCACGATCTCTTTTCTTCGTATGATTGACTTAGCATATCTCAGATTAGTTGTGTTTGATACACTTACATATAAATTTGTAAGTAAATAAATAAACGTCTTTTTGACTGTCATAGTGCATTCTCTAAGTTTCTGATCACTAATTCATGTATCTTCTTCACAATAGGAGGTTGGTGGAGTGGTGCGCCTGCTCTCTCTTACAACAAGTATGCTATAAACATCCCCTCGTAGATTTGTTCTTTGTTTCAGTTCCTTGTTTTGATTATAAAGAATAAAATAATATCGTTTACAGACAATTCTTATCAAATGTTGAGGAGAAATTTGCCAAAGGTACAGATCTCATTGTGGCATGCCAGAAGGGATTGAGGTGAATTTATCTGTCTATTAACCACATTTCAGATAATTTATCTTCTATAAAGTAAAACCTTGCACTCTGCTGAATATAAGTAGCTCGGGAAGAATCCAGGTGAAATTAGTCAGTACAGTACTGTTGCAAAGGGAGTGGATGTTCATGTATCTCCATGGTGTCCCAATTTTACAATTCAATCTGAATTATGAGAATCTGGAATTTTCAATGGTATCGAATATGACAATTCAATATGCAACTATCTGATGTATCATAAGTTGAATCCTTTGTAGCGTAACACTTGACTGCTTTCTTGCACATTAAAAGGAGCAATCAAAGTGTGCATATAGATCTAACTGGCAGAGTGTCACTTTCTGAGGTAGTAAGCGTCTTGTGCTGGTTGTAGGTCCATATTCAGACAGATAGCGTAGGCACTGAAAGATCCTTATGTTCATGACAAATCTGCTGATTTATGTTCCTTATTGCTCATGCGTGACCCTTTGCATCAGGCAGGTCCATTGCGGCTTGTGAGGTGCTATACAATTCTGGTTACAACAACATTTTCTGGGTTCAAGGTGGTTTGGAAGCTGCTGAAGAAGAGGTTTCAAACTAATCTTACTTATGTCTTTTCTGCTTTAATAGATGTTCATCTTTCCAGAATACAAGTTCATATATTTAAATACAATTTGGATCAGGATCTTGAAAGAGAAGGTCCTCAACCATTTAAGTTCGCAGGAATTGGTGGGCTTTCAGAGTTCCTCGGGTAATTATTTCAAGCTTGTGCTTGTACTTCTAGATGCCTTCATATCCGATAGCGACTTCTAACTTCTGGTGTCTAAATTTTGATGTAAAACAGCTGTATGTCATCCTTATCTGTTTGTAAAGTACAATCTCATGTCATGTGACCACAGATGATGTCATCAATTAAGCACTGCACCTGTATACCACAAGTTCTTTCTATCACTTTGAATAAATAGCACAATGCATGTATTAGCATACTCATCCACTATGTTGCCGCTTTACTATTGGAGATGCTCTTTCTGATTGTTCATTTGAGCTAGCCTTCTAGAGTGAAAGGAATATTTATCTCTCTCTACGAATGTGTCGCCATTTCTATGATTCAAAGGATTCACTAGCTATAGTGGTAGGACATACCTGAAGTAAGGGCTCGTAGGTTACTCATCCCAAACAAATATCCAATAGATTGCCTCTTATTAAGAAGTATTCACCACATATTCTACATTATTTATCAAAATTACAAGCTCTCTTTATCATAATGAGTTGGTGCTTGGGAGAAAAGCTTAGATCAAAGACTTGTATTAATAGCCCTGTAGTTGCATGTCCCATTAGCTTTTGTCATAAAGTGGTTTTCTTTGTAATCACTTATAATTCTTTGGATATTGTCAGTTGGACTGACCAACAGAGAGATGCTGCTGCTAAAGAAGGTTGGGGTTACCGATTGACTTTTTCTGCCCGACTGGTACTTGGTTCTCTTCCCTTTGTGAATAGAACAATATTCTGGTTCTTTAGTGAACTAATGCTTTCTGTCACAGGTTGGAGTCGTTCTTGCTGCTGATGCCCTGTTTATTGGAGCACAGAGAGTAGGACAATATCTTCAGGAGTTAAGGACTCACTGAGATCTTTAGTTGGGGCTTGAAGTCACGCGTGTTGTGCGCCTTGCAGCCATAAGGAAATGATTTTGTTTTCTGAATTCAGTAATGAGTTAAACGGCTTTCCTAGCATCCTTTTCTGAAGCTAGAGAACTGAGATGAAAATCCATTGGCAGGAGTGTCTCAGGGCCTGGGCTCCTGCCCCAACCTTTAAATGCCTTGTATTTCGCTGAAATATTTTTTAACTGAGGCCTTCTCATGTAGGACACAATGCAGTGATTGCCTTATTAATTTGTGTAATGTGGATAGACTTCAATGGTTGATGATCCTTAATCTGCATTAATATAGCTAGATCCAGGTTTGAATATTAAGTATGAGTTGTCCTATATTTACAAATTTGCAGCTTGGCATGCCAGGTTTATGCAATACCATGATTATGAAAGCAAGGCAAATTGAAGGGTCCAGGACTCCACAAAATTATGTACTCTTTGAGCTGTTTCTTTACCTACAGACTTTATTTTCTTGATTAGGTAATGAATCAACCAAGTTTTCTACTAAGGTCCTCCTACATATAAGCCTCTGGAGATTTTACCCTGACGTATTATCTCGAATTGTTCATCTACTTTATTCAAAATTGTGATGAGTTGTGTCGTTTTGTGCCATCACACTCATCAGAAATTTGATGGTGATACCCATGAATCTTTAAATGTTTTCCTGTGATTCTAGATTGCTCCCTATTATACAGGATTTGCCTAAATCATCTCTGTGGCTTTTGCATCCCAGGGCGTGGCCTGGACCGGCGGTTAAAGAAGTGAGTGAAAACCAATGTTCAAAGACTAGGGGTGTCGAATGGGCGGGTTGAACTTATTTTGGGTTGAGTCAATATATCGGCTGGTCAATGGCCTGCCCAAAAGTAATAATGGCCGCCCAAAAGTAACTTGGGCTGAGATAAGTTGGATCAAGTTAGGCTAAATTTTGGATCATAGCCCAACCCGCCCAACTTTTACCAAGCATTAATTAATGTATGATCCGTCCAAAAGTAACTTGGGCTGAGATGAGTTGGATTAAGTGGGCTAAAATTTGGGTCATAGCCCAACCCACCCAACTTTTACCAAGCTTTTATTAATGTGTATTATTTTCTTATTAATTTTTTAATTATCAAATGAGACTTTTTTTCCTTTTGTTATAGTCATATATAACATATCCAACAAAATAAATTAATTTTAAGTTATTTTAACAGAATTACCCATGTATCAATTTGGGTTGAAAATCAGCCCAACTTTAGATGGGCTGAAATGAGTTGGGTCAAGATGGGCTGTGTTCAACAAACGGGCGGCTCAATAACCAGTCCAACCTTGGGTGGATCAAATGGGTTTGGGCTCAAATTGTCACCCTAGTAGAGACCAAAAATATCATGTGATTCTTTTCCCATCTGCCTAAACTTTGGTTGCCAAAGATACCTGATACCTGTAATAGTGGGTGATACATTTACCCCGTGGAATAGTCGAGGTACATACAAGTTGTCCACACACCACCGTTATGGATTTCTTGAGACTAAGTAATACTGCTGCTGGAGGATAGTGTGAAGGCTTCTTGTGGAGCAGCTTTTTCCCGATGAAACTGATACAGGTAATTCAGACAACATTTATTTGAACTTTGTTGTTGAAGTATTTATTATGTTCATTCAATAACTAATAAAATTTGAATCTGATGAAATGCAAGATTCCTGATGATTTTGGTAATGATAATCACAACTTTTCTATTGATTAAGCTTTATAGGCTTAATTATGGGGCACGGAACCCATGGTGTCTCCAAAAAATTAGATATTTTATAAACATATTTTTTGAAATTATTTTTAGTCGGGTCCCTGTACCCGTATTCGTATTAGGATGTGTATTCCCGAATCTTAGAATTTATATCTCGAAAGATCCGACCTCTAGATCAGCACCCGTGTCCGAGCAGCTTAGCCTATGTCAGCCCTCACATCAAGAATATGCTTCATATTTGATATATCCCATTGTAGTAGCTAGTATTGATGGGTTAAATTGTCGTTAGTTAGTACAGAGAATTATTATTTGTTTCTTCTTTACTTTGTATAGGCAATTGACGTAGTAGCATTGCCAAAAGTCTACAAGACAGTTTATTCCTTATAGTTGATACAAGATATACACATACGTAACTCTTAGCAAGAGTATGGGGTAGCCACTGCAAGCAAAGGAATTTTCCTGTAAACAGTGAGGCCAGCAGGGGCTTCAGTCATATCCAAATCTTCCCCTTTTATACCGTCTGGTAATGCCAAATCAAACTTGTGCACAAGTCTTGCTAATGCTATCTCATTTACTGCAATAGCAAAAGTACTT